>DWPA01002282.1:0-16081 GCA_018251375.1 Calpodes ethlius
TATCGAAATGGTTTTTAGTCAGATTGACAAACAGGGGCTTAGGAAAGGTGGTTGTGATGCTTGATATTGTAAAATATATCTAAATAATTTTAATATTTAATAAACAGTAATACATTTTAAGTTGGCTTAATCAAATTTGTTTTATTGAAGGAATACATTAATAACAATAATAAATTAATATTTGATTCTAAAATTAGTTACTTCTATTAAAGAAGATTGCTTCTGTTAAAAGATCGACTTTTTGTGTAATTAATAATAAATTTGTAACAGAGATGAAAGCTTCTCTACAGGTAATAAAATGTGAATGATTTGGAATGAAATAAATTTAATGGTAGTTGATATAGAGGAACGGAATGAGTGAATGAATGAATGAGAATCACTGAGTGAGTTGAAACGCTTCGTAAAAGAGTTGTGAAAAGTGTGTCTGAAAAATTAAACTTTAACTTTCATAATATTGTGACATGAAAAATAAAGCATCTTTTCTCAAAAACTACCTACGCTGACATTAAAAGTAACTTACTATTTTATCAATGTTAACATCCTTCTCTGGTAAAGGAAAAAAATATTTGATAATATTAAGATAATCGCAAGTTACAATAACTGGAGAATCTGTATGGCGTACACGTTCCAGTAGATCACGGTAGCAAGTGACCCACGGAGCTGTCAGCCTGACATGGATCTATGGTATACAGTTGCCATTTCCGGACCATGCGTCAGCTCCATGTCCACATAATAAGTGGACATAATAAATGGATGTTGTCATGTGTTCCGGTGCGTAGATTATAACAAATAATAGTGATGATATCGAAGTAGCAGCTCTAGGTGAATACCTATTTTATCTCGGTATTGTACTCACTGTGTCGGTCGCTTACAATATTCTATTTGTTTCTCCAGATAAGATATAAGTTTAATTTATTTATAAATACTGCTTTTTTAACAATTTCTAATTTATTTATTAAAGGGTATATAAAATTTTGAGAATTACCGTAAAAATTAGGTTTAGATACTTATTACTGTAACGGAGTTGTATATGGATCATCTCGTATGTTACGGTAAAATAGCTTAATGGGTATTTTTTTAATTTTGAAAAGGACCAATTAGAGGACAACGTATATTTTATAGGATTTTTGTCTCTCTGTCGGCCATCTGTTCGACATTAGGTAGAAATCAATGAACCAATCTGTATTATGATTTTTCATTATCCATATAACTTGGTAAATTGTACATTTTTGTATAAACAGCTTAAAATGTATAATTCATATAACCATACAAATATATCAAAATTGCAAAAACATTTCTCTACTCGATAAGTTTCTAAAATAATGCATTTTTATATTTCTTTTCGATAACAATTTATAAATATGTTTTGATAAGTTACTTATTAAGTAGTACTCAAAGGGTTTTGGTCAACTATATACTTATATCTCTTAATTTTTATATAAATAACTAAGTGATATTACGGTTTTATTACGTACATTTCGTTGAAAAATCCTCGAAGTAGAAAATATAGTGAACAATAGCGCTGCGGACGTTACTGATTTGATACATCATGTTCTGACGTTCAAAACATGTCCCGCTTCTGAGGCCTATAAATTATGAAGCGTCTGTGTGTTGCGGGAAATTGAATTCCAACTTCAAATCTGATAACGGTAGCAGGTGTCAGTACAAGCCATCCCTCGCTATGCAACATGACAGGCGCATATAGCTAGCGCGAGGGGCGGAATTGTATAGGTACCTAGGTACTCACCTAGTTGTTTAATTGAATATCTAGTTATTACATTGTTGAGTTACCTACAGGGTTGAGTGTTTTAATATCTGAATATTTATTCTATTGATGAGAAAGTGAATGATATAAATACGCTGTTTAAATATCTTATATATGAGTTTATCTGAAACATTCTGACAGTGGTACGTTAGCCGATATTTTTTTACCGGTAAAAAATAATTTGGCATGAAATAGTACGGCATTTCATTTTTGTATTGTTACAGACCTTTATGCTTCAATGATGAAAAACATAGAGAACTTTTGTTCCAAATGGTATATGTAGATGTTTTATTCATTTGCAGTTTTGAAGTTTACAGCTAAACTTATACTTCAAGATAGTATAACTTATTAGCATGTAAGACCAATTATACATTTTTATTTTGGTATGATAATCGTTTCAGTTAAACCTACTTAGTAATATAAGCTTTTATAGGTATCAAATTTCTGAATCTCCATCGTATACCTGTTTAAGACCACCATTATTATTAAAATTGTGATGTTTATTATGAGCATTGTTCGATTATATTATATATTACGAAAATTATTTATTCAGAAACAAAAGGTACCTACTAATTTTTTAACGGGTTTTTTATTTTAATTGCTTTTCAATTGAATGGCTCTTGGTCTAAATTTTGAAGAACAGAAGTCATTAGGGTTATACGAAAAACAAGAGCGATCCTAAAATAATTTTGAAAGTAGGTAAATATCTAAGTTTATAATTATATTCATTTTAGTTGTATTTCTTTATTTTTATTCAAATCGTGATTGTAACATTGCTGCAAGGTTAACTGAATATTACAAATTAATCATATTTTTTATTTTTTGATATTAATGTATGCTCTAATAAATAAACCAATAACATATTAGATTATTGCTACTTGAATTGTTTTCACGTTTTAATAAAAAATTAAATTAATATTTAAAAACGTAAACCATCAATATAATTTTAAAAAAATATGTAGGTACAAAAGCGAACGAGGAACACTAAGTCTGAGAATTGCTATATTTAAAGTTAAGTGGAGAAAAATTGCAGAAATCGATATTTTATATCATAACATGTGTAACAAATAAGTATGTTTATTAGCGATGATAAAATATTATCCGAAAATGTAACAAAAATTGAATACCATCGAAATTCGAACGCAAGATCAAGTTTCTATGCACTCGTATTGAAACTTCTTTTAAACTTAGTATATACAAATTGTTATATGTGACTCATCGGGAACAACCCACGCTCTGGGGGTTTTGTAAATGGCGCATTGCCTGGTCGTTCAGACTTTGTGAGGGAATAATAAAAATGCTCAAAGACTGAGCCGGTATCGGAGATATCAAGAGTGCCTCTTGAGAGACCTCTTGTGTTGTGAAACGCTCGTATAAAGTTAGCGGGCTTACTGAGAAACACGAAACGTACTCAGAAAGGTACTTAATATACGATGTTATATACACGTATAACGTAACATCGCCATGTTATAATTGAGTAATGTAACGTGAATATAACGTTTTTTCTTCTATTATATATATTAACGTAAAGTAATATTGTGAGAGTGTATTAGTGTTTATAATTTCTGACTATTTACAACGACAAATATTAAAAACAATATGTAACATCCCGATGTCACAATTAGGTATTGTAATGTGAATTTAACGTTTGTTCAACTATATATTAAGGTAAAGTAAATATGTGAGAGTGTATCAAAGTGTATGTAATTTTCAACTATTTACAGCGACAAATATTAAAAACAATATGTAACATCGCGATGTAATGTAGGTAATGCCAATTTAACGTGTTTTCAACTATATATAAACGTAAAGCAATAAAGTGAGAGTGTATCAAAGTGTATATAATTTCCAACTATTTACAACTACAAATATGAAATACCAGCTTTTACAATCCTCTAACCACCAAGTTGGTTCTGCGAATCTTCTTCGATGTATAATTAGACGTATGCCCCAGGGAATGAATTCATGTCTTTATGCGGTATGGATAAGTATGTAACTTATATTATCAGAGTATCTACGGCTCCGTACGTAAACTTAGGTATTTATAACTAAGATTTCTTTCCTTTTTTATGTCTCTTGCAAAACGAAATTTAAAAATCTGTATATTTATACAGAAATAGTTACGGAAACCGTTTTGAAAGGGAACGCAGCCGAAAAAGTGTTTGTACAGAATGTTTTAAATTGACATATTATTTTATTAATTGTGTGTACAGATTAAAACGCAGTAAATAAATAAAGGATAAAAAATTGACGCAATAAATCAAAGATAACATATCGGTTAAAATAGTTACCACATTAGAAGGAACAAGAGAAAATAGCATAGACAAATAAAAATTATAAAAATAAATACCGTTTCCAATAGTTTTTCTTAATATCTTTCACATGCAACAGGCGTATACAAAACTTCAACCTATTTTTACCTCAAAGGAAAATGTTTTATAGATACAAGAAATTTTATAAAGTTTATAAATATTACGTTACAAAGTTTATAACGTCACAAAGTTTGCTTTATTCACTACGCACAGATTCAAAACGTCATGTAACGCCCTAATGACGACAAGGGAAGCGCCCTGTCCTTCCTTTTCCCGTTTCAAAGGTCGCTCAATACTGCCTATTGTCTACGCCATTTGTATGATTGTATTGTGTGCTTACGTCATGTTGTCTTGCAGAAAATATTATTTGTACTAATAATAAAATCATGGTAAAATTTATTAGTGACGTATAAGTAATTTTAGTTAAATATATTTTATCTATTCTATTAAAAAATAAATAAATTCGACATCTAATATATTTTTATTCGCAGAAAATCTTAATTAGGTACACTTAAAAAAGTATAAAATCTGAAACTCTGTAATAGTTTTTTAAAGTAATAAATAATAATTTTTAGTAGGCACCTACAATGTTTTTTAAACAGTGATTGCTGTAGTAAACACGAAATTGATTAAGGGCCCAATGAACATATTGTAAATGTCAGTTAAATTGGTACTATTTTTATACTATATATTAAAAGGAGTAGAACAATTTCGTTTGCTTTTAAATAAACGGTACGAAAATTATATATATACATGAAAAAAAAAACAATATCCACATTTAAGAATAAATCAGACTTACCTACTTCCTAAGTATTTAAATTTCAGGAAAGAAAAATATCAGTTAGTAATTAAAAAATATATATCATATATCTAGCCGAAATAATGCCCCAATGGTGAAAAATGTTGTTCTAATAGATGTCCTGATTCTGGAAATTAGTTTTTACGTGGATCCAAGCTCTCAAAATTTCCTTTATATTATTTGTATAGAAATACGTTCTATATGAAGACCAGTTATTTAACAATGCTTGGTATATCATTAATAGAAATCGAAATTTACCCAACCAGAATTTAAATATACACATACCAAGTACTATACAATGTAGTAAGTGTGTAACAGATACTTATAAACATAATCTTAAGAAAAGTAAAGTAAAAAAACATACTCAATTATTTTAATAAACACACACAAACAAAACAATAACACACACACAAATTTCGAGTAACACATTTATTTACAATTTTGAACCAGCTTCAGTCCTGTTACTTACAGATAGTTTATACGATAAACTATTAGAACATATGGAGATTTCCGTTCAACCTAACTCATAATATTAAGAAGGTATAAGAACCAAGAAGTTAATTAACAATACGAAAATAAATAAATAATTTTAACTCGTAAACATATTCTAAAATATAGACATTTGACCACGGATCGTAAAAAGTTCACAAATTTATCTCTTGCGGTTGATTTTCAATCCATTTTTTAATTAAAAGTGCTTCAAATTTTCATCATAAAAAAATGTTAAAATCTAAATTTTGAAAAATCGTTTGGCGAATCAATTTTCCATCATAATTACTAATAAAAAATATATATAGACTAAATTTTTATGATCAATTGGTAAATGGGGGGTCCACGTGATCTTGCTCATATCATTGTTAAATTACATTCTTTATCATTTATTTTCGACCCACTGTCTATGTTATAAATGTGTGGGAGAAAAAACATTATAATATTACGAAACCCAAACCTACTTGTATTGTGGGCGGGATATTTTTGACAGCTATTATGATTAAGTAGATAATTATTAAATATTACATTACTACGTATAATGTGCTTGTAAATAAAATTAAAATGCCAAACGTCTTAAGTAGGCATATAGATTATTTGGTTCATGCTACCTTACAAATTGTATATTAAGATTTAGATTAAATCGTTAGTTATAATATAGAAATACAATTAAGGACTGGTTTGCAGTTCAAATGCTTTTTTCCAAAATACTTATAACTTACAACCCTTTTTCAAGCTGTAAATGTATTTCTCGTTAAAAACGGACGATCAATCGGACCTCGAGAGCTTTCGTTATCATTTTGACATTTCCACAGTTTCCGCGTCTTTGTGTTTCCAAATAACCAAAAAAATATCGTGAACCCACATTGATACACGGACGTTATATTAAACAAAGTGAATAAAAAAGGTACACGGTCATAAGCCTTATACGTAATTATATAAAATAACATAATGATATCTCCTATAGCCTGTTGTATGGAGAAAGTAAAAATGAGTAAAACCATAAAAATAACTATTCTAAAATTGTTTTTAGTTTTACTCAAATTGCTCCTCAATATATATCTAAGAATCATTACTAACTGTACTCCATTGACACATAAAACTGGCCACTTTATAATCATTTGATAAATTAAAAGGAAAAATAAATCCTTTCCACCTGGTATACTGTACAAAAGGTATAATATAATTGAAATACTGACAGGTATCAACCACGCACACACAGAAACTTTCCATAACTTAACATTTTCAGCGTAACACACTTTCACGAATGTATTGTACATGTGTTTACTGAACACATACATCCATGTAACTAATGCCATGTCACTGTAAATGATTAAAAATATGTACACAAGTATAGGATTCCACTGCACTTCATATTTGAAGACGTTGAACATATCATGAATATACCGGATCGATGTGTTGAGGAATCTCGCTGTCATAAATTGAATGAGTAGCTGATTCTTGTAAACTTGCCTCCATTCTTGGAACAGTGATGCCGTTAAGAACAGGATGAACAGGGCCACTATTGATAAACATATTCCAAAACTGCCGAGGGCCAATGTTAAGATGGTAAGCGCAGAAGAATTGTTTTCCGGGTGATACACGAACGCCCCAAGATCCATATCATGTTCAATGGCATTCATTTTAGTCCTCGCTTCGAACGTAATTGTATTTCTGTTTTAACTTGCATCGTAATTGAAAACTTCAATTGAAGTTTAACATCCAATGATTAATGTCGATGCATTATGAGTGCAATTGTACATTAAATACATTGGTAACTGCACATTTGTTTATAATAACACATTTAGCACAAAACACGGTCATTATTCACAAAATACAACGATACTAATCATTTTACACTACTATCAGAATTCTTCAGTTCGTCATTACATTTGATAAACTGATTCTTTATCTCTTTTCCTGTAACACGATAAGGAGAGATAGGCATAACAAAAGTTGGTACCTATTATTTCGTATAAAATAAAGGTTAAAGTACGAACTGTGTTTCTGATGTACTATTTTCATCAATTTAGGGTTCCGTTTTCAAAAAGGAACCCTTATAGTTTCTCGTTTTCTTCCATCATCCTCTAAGCTCAGATATTTTAAGTTATAAATAGCTGTAATCTAGTATCGGGGTACATATTTATACAGCTGATAAAATATTATCTAAAAATAAAATGAAGGAACTTGCCTTACAGATAAGTAAGAATGAATATTTTTTTCCTGTCTACCCCTAGATGTTGGAAAGGTCGTTATAAAATATACAGGATAGTTGAAGAATATTTTTCAATATTCGAATTTATTTGAGAAAAAATATTAATATTTTGAAAACGAATTTTTGTTACAATTAAATATAACCCATCCTCCTTCACTGCCATGTACATTTAGAACTGTAAAAAAACAGTTCTTTGAACCGAATTATTTCATGATAACCATTCTTATGTCTGCCAACACGTATGGCACACGCTCATGGTGAACGTAGTGGACTATGAACATTTACACTCATATTATGAAAGGAGACTCGGCCCCTACACTGGGACCGTTACGGGTTGTAATAATGAATCATTTTTATTAAGTTAGTATTCTATGGTGATACGCAATTATCAAATTTTGTTTTCAACTGAGAAACGTTTTAATTTTCATAAATTTCTCTCCCTTCCACTTGGCAAACAGTTGTCAAGGAAGGCTGACAAAACTATCAGTGAAGGGAGACTAGTTTACCTACAACTCATTGGTTAGTAAACTAAGGTTTTTTAGAACCTTTTTTTGGGTTGTTCAGACATTATAAGAGAATAATAAAGATACTCAAACACCCTGAGCAATCTCTGAAAATATCAAGAGTACTTTAGACCTCTTGTGTTGTGAAACTCAAGTCGGTAAATTTCACTGAACATACTTGGAAATAGAAAATATATATACTTTTTACTCTCTTATGTTTTTTGAAGGTGTCATACCTAATCAGATACAAAGTGTTTTAACCGATTTCAAATATAATTGTCAAGTTCGTTTCGACCCACGAGCAGTGCAGGGTTCTGTAGTTGTAAGTTTATAGATTATACTTATTATCTTGTTATGCTTATAAGCTGTGATATTTTTCCTTTTAAATTCATTATATAGATTCGATAGATCACGATCGTAAATTACTTCCCACATCTTTTAGACAACTTAGCTGAGATATCTGACTAGACTTTAAAAAAAAATAGCATAAGAAAAAATAAATGAATGAAGTATTTAGATCTAATCCCCACGAGATACGTACAAAGTGAGTCTAATAATATTTTTCACCAACAAAGCTCTCGATATCGGCTTAACCGCAGCGATCGATTCAATCTATTCGAGTGCTATTCAGCTTTGATATCTAATTTACCGTCAATACTGACGGACATGAGTTTGAATGTATAGCCTTAAAATCTATCTAACCTATATTTATCTGCAAAAAATATTAACTCAATAGTCCAGACAAAGCTTCTAGAATAAATCCTTATATTAGTCATACAAGATAACAAAGTTTATTACTGTATCCTTCGCTGTTTGATTACTTATAAACTTACCTCTCTATACGCATTAATCGTTTTAACAGAGTTGAAGTGTCATAATGAGAAGGTTCTTCATCTTCATTTCCACTAGCATATGTGGATGACAATAATATTACAAAAATATAATATATAATAAAAAAAAAATACTTTGATGTTCACCGATGATGACTTCCTTCGCGTGCACACAACCGTGAATGTAGAATCAAATCCTACTTAAAACACTGTCTTCGAAAACGAAGCAAAGTATGTAATTTTTTTACTCTATAGTTTCAGAGGAAATACGTCTTATTCAACTTGCATTTGCAGATTTAATCCACACAGTTAAGAGTTTGTACAAATAAATAACTACACAAGGTAATTTTCTGTCTCTTTCTACCCTAATGATTATGTAATAAGGCAAGGTATTTCAAGTAAAAAAGCGAATATTTTTGTGCTCATCAAGCCATTGTAGGTTTGTAAGTGTTACGATTATATACATTGGGTACTAGGGTATTCCTTTTTAGTGAATAACCAGTTCATTAATTAACAACCTCGAGCAGCGCTAATATTTATGTAGAGATTACAATAACAAAGATATAAAAACACTTGATAATATAATGACCGCCATATTATGATTACTTTATTGACGGGCAACCCCAATATTTCATTACGAAAATTTCTACGATGATTTCGTAAAATTACGTTCTATAATCTGTTCGGATTGAACCACATTGCAATAAAATCATTGGAGAGTTATTAAACACATTTTATTTAAAATAATTAATAGCTTTAAATGAGTGGCGTTAAAAATTTACCTTCACAGAACTCGGTTCAGTATAATAGTAAAAACCATATTAAGTATCTCATTCCTCCGCATTTTATATGGAGAAGTCCGAACCTTACTTAAATAGACAATAAATTGAAATCTCCAAGGAAAACGCAACCGTGGGTACTCCAAACGTGACGGCGGACGTAAGCTACTCGTAAAACGTAGCTTTACGTACTCCATAGAGAATGCGTAAAACTTGAACATCAAGAAGTTTCTATCGATCGGAATGGAAGTCGCAGTGATCGTTTGATACTTCTAACCGGATACATGAAATCTTACTCTCGTAATAATACAAGAAGGACACCTTCTTCTTCAAAGATCTTTTATTATGCTTGCCTCACTTCAAAAAAGAATTTCAAAATTAGAATTTGTAATATTTGCACGCATTTTTTTATTTTTAAAACCCATTGTTTTGAGTTGTGGTTTGTCTCTGCTGGTGATTAAGGAGGTTCAGAATACTGTCTACTTAAAATAGGTGTACTTACAAAATTGTAATTGTTACTAATTGTAATTATAATTGTTTACTTTATAGTTGTTGTCTGTATAGAATGTGTCATATTCACTTTTTTCTACTTAGATGTAAGTCGGAACTTTTTTTATCAGAATGTATAACTGACCCAAGCTGTCAGTCCGCGAGTGTTTTTATATAAATAATTGTAACAAAAGCAATTTACAATCGTGACAGATGCGAAATAATTTTATGTAGATATCCCCGCGGCAAACATACCCTATTTTTTATTTCTCAGTTACTCTTACACCGGGTCTGAAATATAAATTAGTGTCATGTTTTATGGCTGAATAAGGAGAAATAAAGATTTTAATACACTTGGGCGTATTTATTGTGTAACAAAAAAATCCTCGTTATCGAGAAATTTTGTAAGGTTTCATTATTTTTAATGATTGTGTAGTATTTTATGTGCAACATGTGTATTTTCAGTAATTGTATCTAATGCACAGGTGTTGTATAAATATATTTGCAACTTTATAATCCACATTAAGTTTTTTTTTCACAATACTTTTATATTGTTTTTTGTAGTCGGGTCTTGGATTTATTCAATTATTTATCTATTTAAAGATGTGCTCACAAGTTTTATTCGTTGTTTCTACTACTCTACTTTTTCAATTTTACCTGATTTTAAGATTATATAACTGTGTAGACCAAGCATAATAAAAAAGGCACCACCAGAAAATATAGTTATATTTCATAGTACATATATTTTGTTACAATAAAAAAGGGAATATTTATTTACAGTACAGTATTGTACAATTTAAACACATATTCTCATAAAGATGGAACGAGTATTTGAATATTTATTTTAGATTACAAGTCACAGCATTTAGTATTTTTTTTTATTTTAGTAGTTACATAACTTCCTTACTACGTTTGATGAGACCTTCAAATGTAATTTCAACGTACATTTATCGTGGGTAGTCGTAAGCACTCGTCACCTTTAAATGTCCATAGTTTACGCGTGTTCGTGTTTCCAAATAACCAAAACAATATTGTAAACCCACACTGATACACCGATACTATATTAAGTAATGTAAAAAAATAAGGTACACCGTCATATCTATGATATGTAATTATATAAAACAACATTATTATATCGCCTACAGCTTGTTGGATAGAGAATGTGAATATGAGTAATATCATAAGAACAACTATTCGAAAATTATTTTCAGTTTTACTCCGATTGCTACTTAATATATATCTAAGAATCAGTGCCAACTGTATTCCATTAACGCATAAAACTGGCCACTTTATAAACACTTGATAAACTAAAATAAAAAACAGATCTTGGTGACTCGGTATTATATATATGAAGTACAAGAACAACGAAATACTGGCAGGTATCAACCACGCGCACACAGACACTTTCCAAAGCGTAAAATTTTCAGCGTTGCACACTCTCACGAAACTGTCGTACATGTGTTTACTGAACACGTACATCCAGATGACGAGAGCCATTTCACTATATATTACTAAAAATATATACATCATGACGGGATTCCAATGTATTTCGTATTTGGAGACCACAAAAATATCATGAATAAATCGAACAGAAGTGTGGATAAATCTCGCTATCATAAATTGAATGAGTAGCTGATTCTTGTAAGCTTTCCTCCATTCTTGGAATAGAAACGCCGTCAAGAACAAAATCACCAGAGCCACTATTGTTAAACAAATTCCAAAACTGCTCAGGGTCAGCGTGAAGATGGTAAGAACAGACGACTCGTTTACTGTAACATAATGTACGTAGTGTCCAAGTTCCATTTCAAATTCTAGTGTTCTACGATGCTCATTGCGGTCCTTCTTCAGAAAATATTTGCGTTCTCAGATCTGCTTCCATTGTAAGTGGCTTCGATTAATTTGTTTATTTATTTTGTTATTATTTAATAAATTATTCAGAATACAAGAAGCACATGAATCCACAATTTCCTTTTTCGTAAATATATATAACACAGCTTGCTTAGCTACCGAAACACACGTCCTTTTCTCACGGGTTTAACCAATAATTTTCACAAAAATACCGATTATCAGTATTATTTTTCGGCACCACTTCTGATAATGACGTGCTTATCGCTGCGATTAGATCTTACATATATTATTTAACATAAATCATTACTGCAGTGTTTCAAGTGTTACTTGTTAATCTATCCCTTCTCCTTTTTATATTAACAGCCTACAACCCCTAGATAAGCCACTTGGTGTTAAGGGATCATAACTAACCCGGACGAGCCTTGTGTCTCAGATATGCGGAAATTACTGGACACATTTGTTACTGCCTTCAATTGCAACCGATCACGTTTGTATATTATGCGAGAGCACTTCACAAGATTGAAACAAGAAATAGATAGAAAGCAGCGATAGCCTAGAGATTTGAACGTTGACCTCCCGAATATGGAGTCCAAAGTTTAAATCCCGCTTACATCTCTTCTTCAAAAACTTATGTGCGTATTAAAATTCAATGTCATTTGTTTCAGTGAAGGAACACATAGTGAAAAAAGCTCACCTGACAATTCTCCATACTGTTCTCCATGGTGGTTGACTATAGTTCGTACCCCTCTCATTGTGTAACCCGACCCAAGCCCAGAAATGGGACGATTGGTTATAATGAATTTTAGTATAAGTACATTAATTAAGCCACCAGCTATAGTAAGTTTTAAACACGGTACTTACGTGGTATTCAATGCAACCTTTTCTGTAACATATTCTAAATATCTTTTTAAGTAAATAATATTATTGTTAAAAAATTATTGTGAAAAAATAGTGCATTAATAAGATATTAAGCAGATTGTTGCATCTAAAGTTTTATTTGGCGCTTGTTGTGTAATACTAAAATGTTTTATTTAGTCTGTATTTAAGCTATTATCGTTAAACTCAGAGAACGGAATAATAACGTCAATTATATCGCACGATCTGTCATCATTATCGAACATAATTTACATTCGCTGGTGACACAAGCAGCAATTATTGTCTTCAGACTCAGGAGTCTCCATACTCGATAATATTGAATAGCTGTCTGTCAGTTATACTAACAAGGTACCGTGCGCTAAGTGGGCTCGAGATGGTGCAGTTGATAGAAACGTTATTAAAGTGGATTATCTGTGGCTTGACAGCTTTGACTTCAATTAATGTGGGTTTTGCTGCGATAACATGGTACCTGTTGTCGTTTATTTTCTCTTATAAAACGATAACCAGTGTCGTTAAAGGCAAAACATACGAATGCAGTATGAAATATGCTGTTAATTTATTTAAGTATAGTCTTATAGGTACTACGAGATGTGGCAAAATTTGTTGTTCATAGTATCTAATAGTTGTATTGTCCTGTAAATCAATTCGATTTTCAATGGTATTTGTCTAGGGTGTTAGGATAATTTCCAACAATATTGTTAAGTACCATTGTCCAATCCTCACTGGATTAGTGTGATAAAATATGGTCCAGATTATTTCAATTAAAAGAAATTCAAAATGAAACCAGCTAGTTACTGGTGGAAGACTAAAATTTTGATTTGACAATCTTCTTCACTGTCATATCGATATATTTTTCCTCATGTTTATCTTCAACCATGTTCGCTATACATGCACACTAGTAATAACTTTAACGATGGTCCTTCGAGCCATGATGCTGACTCCAATAGGACCGAATACGGGGAAATCTAGGATTCGGTATTTTAAAATAGCAAGGTTCGATAAATAAAATAACAGTTAAGAAACACAGAGAATATAATTCAGATATAACATCACGACAGGTCCAAAATAAAACTCACACCAGTGAGGAATAAGAAACGTCGAATATAAAACTCTATACAAATAGTCAACAAGGTGACAGTGTCTAATAATATACTTATTGTGAAGTTGCAAATGTTTTTGTAAACGACAAGGACACGGTAAAACGAGGCGGGGCAATTTTTTTGATTACGTTATTGTTTTGTACAGAAGAGGAATTTATATCTCATTTAGTGCGATGTAGATAAGTTGCAATACGACTACATCCTTACTAGATGTTAAGGGTGACTGAAATTCTGACGAAAAATACCGAAATTTAGTAATATTGTAATTGTCAATTAAATTTATTATGTAATAAAAAAATTACTTGTATCTTTTTTATTTATGAATCTAAATGCATTTAATTCAGATAATTATACGACAGGAAGTTTTAAGTCAAGTTATCGAAAAATATTACATATTTTAAGATCTTACCTAAACAGTTTATTAATTTTACGTAAAACAACGATCAATTCGGAAACTTAGTGACACTAGATACTTCTCCAAAAGCCATTATGTTGAAGATTCATTTATATTAACGCCCATTTTCAATAATTTATCTTCTCATTATCCTCTAGTCGGTTGTATATCAACTGTCAAAATATCAAAGCTTTTGTTATTGTTTTACCTAGTAACCTTGATAGCCTGGTAAACTATCAAGAGATAATGGAAAGACAGATTATTACCGAGGGTAGGTCTTTGTTCTGTTACGACAAAATAATATTTATATTGAAAAGATCACTGTTTGTGCTATTTGGGTGTCAAACTTAAATCCCGTTAGGAAATTTTATGAATTAACAAAACAAATCAAAAAAATTACCCCGTCGTAAACAAACGGCATGTCTTTATTAATGCGTATAGATAGGAAAATAGGTAAAATTTACACTTGTAAACATTCACACAGACTGAGTGTGGAAGGTATAGTTTTACTAGTAAAATATTCTTTAAACTTTCTAATAGCAGCCGAAGAGTTAAGCTTAACTTTCCTACAAATTAGTGCATCTACTTAAGAAATATTATTGCATTTTCTAATTCATACTTAACTCCTAACGCCAAACATTTAGTACGTAAATTTAAATCCACTGCTAAATCTATAATATGCAAATAACAATACACTAGTCAACACGATTTAATTCTTTAATTAAAAAGGATGTCCAAACGTTGGGATAAGAAAAACAAGTGATTTGTGTCAAATATTAACTAAGTTCTGTGTACTGTATAAAACAATATCAATAATAATTAATCATCTTAAAAATCGATTCTTGAAATAGTATTCGTAGGAAACATACATGCTTAAAATTGACAAAGGAAACAATATTAACAGCAAATACAAAATAGATAGATTTTATGCTCACAAAGGCTACGATTTAAAAAGCCTGCTGAGTAAATATTCAATATCTTATTCGATCCACCGTCGATATACGGTCTTTCTCAATATTCTATCCATTATCCTCAAGTCAGTTGCCTAACAACAAAATGTCAGTGTTTGTTGTATTTGTACTCACAAGCTTACGTGTCAAAGGATATGTATATTATTGAAAAAGGTCGTTAGTCTGATCGACGAATCAATTGCTTTAAAAGATTTCTTTTCATTGAATATCCAGTTATGAATTAGTCCAATAATAATGATTCCATGAAGTAAACAATATAACTGGTTTTTAATTTAAACAATTAGCACAATACGTGTAAAAGGGATCCACAGCGATACTAACTAGTATTCTAAGTAATAAGATATTCTAATTACATTCGTACGGGTAATATTTAATTCGATTACAACGTATGTACTTACATAGAAGTCTTTATAGGGGATCACAGTTTGGAAACCTAGTTCGATACATCATGAGGGAGATTATAATAACTTATATCTAAACTATTATTACGTACGTTAACGTATTATTAAAATGTATGCATACATACAGTTTTATGGCAAAGAGATGTTGATTTCAATTATTTCCACGCTAGGGCAATGGATTTTTAATCAAATAATGTAATAGGGACTCTGCAGTCGAAATTCAATTAATTCAATTTAATTCAATGACTCAAACGTAAAACTTACATTAACATTGACATTTTCGAATGTTCTATTTTCTTTAATAAATGTA
>DWPA01002283.1:0-16080 GCA_018251375.1 Calpodes ethlius
GTAGGTATCAAACAATACTTTTAACATTAAATATTTTAATTTTATCATCGTTTCTGATAAGTGTCACATTATAGAAGAAAAGAAAAGGCGAAAGCAACTCCTTAGCACATCTTTGGAATGTAAACGTGAAAATCACATTCATCCTTTAAGCTACAAAAGTTAGTATCATATATTATGTATTCATAAATACATATTATGTATTTTTACAAAAATGAGAGATTTTTCTGGGGTAAAAAGTAGCCTATTATACTCGTCTTCCAACTATCTCCAAAAATCATACCATAGAGACGCTCCGTTGCGCCGTGAAAGAAGGACAAAGACGTAAATACATATTTACATTTATAATATTAGTATAGATTCCTGTATATATATACGTTAATGTAATCACATAAGTACGTATAAAAATATACAATACAAATATTATATAACGGGGTACATTCTTATTAAATATCATATCAGTTTCAAAGAAGGGAAAGATAAACACCGCAGAGTAGTTTTTTATTTTATCAATACTTTTAATACACAAAACAAAAGTCCAATAAAAAATAAACTTTTAAATAGAACAGTTTAAACTAATTTTCGTCGATCCCCGTTTAAAATGACTTAAATTAACTGTCCTTTATCAAATCCTCCGCCCATGACGAGGGTGTAGGGCGGGTTGTCTGTGGGCGCGGGTCAGTTGCCACGTCAAAACTTATTGCTATTGTTGATAGTGAATTATGATTTAAATATACTGCATATATCTCGCAATTAATTTTTGTTTTTATGGTCTATTCAGTAATGCCTTATTACAATTGTGTGATATTAATTGAACAGTATATAATAGTATAAGGCAGTGATAGCCTAGTGGTTCGGACTTTTAATAAATATTGATAATTTATCGAAACAAAATATAGCTGTTTGATTTTTTTTTTTATAATACGTAATGAGTGAACCATTATACCCACTTCTTAATAATAACTATAAAACATAAATATTAAATCTTCCAAATACGTTCAAGAAAACATTAATTACTGTCAATGAAAAATATACTTTGTAGTAAAGGATTAAAGTCGAGTTTCGAGCGCAGTCACAAGCACCGATTCATCTCGCTAAAATATCGTCTTGTAGCCCCAACTATAAGTATTTATGCGCCAAAACAATCCAAACAGCATTCCGAGTGAATACCCAACAAAATAACGACAAGGTTGCTCACAATCCTTGAATGGATTCTAAACGATTACACCTCGCTTACAGTCTGTTTTGATTCTTGTAGCGTGGTAAACAGTTTAGGGTAACATTTCTTTCAGGGTAAGTTATATTTGATTTATTTCTTACCCTACTACAGGAAGTTAAGTGGGGTTATGACTTTAACCTGTATGTATGTTTCTTGGTTTCCGTATATTTTTTAAAGTATCTTTCGTGATATGATTAATAAAGTGTTGTTAGTAACTTCTTGACTCTCCCCTGGTTACTGACGTCACTGTAAATTCAATATGGCGATATCTAGATAATAATTTTGTAATTTTTGGTTTTCTTTAAGTTACTGACTCTGTTTCCATATGGTTACTGCGAGTACATGAAAGATGAATATGTATGACTGATTAGGTTCGTGTTTTGGTTTCTACACGAAGTCAGTTTTTTTGGGGATGTAAAGTATTATTTAATGACAAATCCTTACTCTAAAACTTATTTTAAAGTTCAAATATTTCACTCTAGCTGGATGACATAAATAACACATCATAAACATAAACGATTGTATTTCAGCAATATTTATTTGTCACATAAATATCTGCTCTACTGGGAATCGAATCTTGAGCCTCTGAACCTCGTTTCACTGACAGACTCGCTAACAATTAGGCAACATAGTTATTATGGAATAATCAACAAGAACTACTTAACTTTTTCTCTTTATCTTATCCAATCCCATCTATCCACCAGCCTTTGAAAGTCCACTGCGGGACATAGCTCTCTGAGCCTTCCGAATCGAGGAATTCCCGCTGTCTTCTCCATATCGTCAGTGTACCTGGTTAACGGGCGGTCGAGATCGTTAATCTAATTATACCATTCTTTTTATATCCACCCTTTTAATATTACAATTATCACGTATGCATTAATTAAGGCAAAGATCATTTGAATCGAAACACGTTTCATCGTAATAGCGTCACAAATAAACATATTACAATGAAACACGTTAAATACATTTTATCATTTACGTTAAACGATTGAGTAAAAAAATAAATATAACTTTAACGTGTAATACATTTATTATATTAAAAAAGTTTCACTGGGATTTATAAAAACGTACCCCCGTGTAGACTTCATTTTATCAAGGTAACCTCACCTTCAATATACACACAACCTTCAAATTTACCCAATATATTAACAGTTTCAGCGTTTTGGCAATAAATTCATTTATAAATATAGGTGTAACAAGGCTTTAATAATAATATTTCATGTTATATAGGTACTAGGGTAATAGGCGAACATAAGTCGGGAGTAGGTCCGTATATCACACTGTGTAGTCTCTGAGGAATATTCTCGCTTGAAATTTTTTACCAATTTAGATCCTGTGTTCAGAAGTCTATACGTCTGAATATGCCTTTCAGCATCAGAAAAGGTAATTTACACGTTAAACTTTAGCGTTGGGGAGTAAGGGACTCAGCTCAGGCTCCCGGGTGGGCCCTTGGGTATTGAACGCGAGGTCTCGGAGAGCCTATAGCCAGGGTTGACTGCCGATGAAAATATTTCATTGAATTACGACTTAGATCCACGTGTTAGTTTTTTTTATAACAGATCAGGGTAAATGGTGGTTTTTATAACGTATCTGCTATTTAGTTTATACTTCAATATAATCCAACAGACCACTTATGTTTTTTAAATACATGATAATTAAACTTAAATAATTTTGATTGAATTTTACTCTCACTGACCTTGGTGTATGGAACTCATCAAATACCACATCATGAATGACTCAATTGATTATATTGAGAACTACTTTTTTTTAACAATCTTTACATAGTTTCTCCTTGCAGATGCAGGGATTAATTGATTTGCTGATTTTGCTACTTTTTTATTTAAACTTTATTGAAATAACTGAAAAATTAATCTTGATAAAAATCACTATATACATAAACATAAAATCCTTAGGAAAAATATTGCACAGCCTTCCCTACTACATCGTTTATAAGTCTCTATTTATCAAAGTTAAGTAAAGATAACTAATAGAAATTGAAGTAAAAAAAACAAATATTAAATTAAGAATCAATTTGTACAACCCTAGCATATAATACGTCGATTCGAATAGACTGCGTTTTATTAACCATTTATAAAAAGAACACTTAATTGAAAAGAAAATAAAACTTGAGTTTTCAAAAAAAGAACACTTTTAAAAAGGTGTAACTGACTTTTTTTTTTCATTGTATTTTCTTACGGAGTAACGACTAGCAAAACCAGCGCTTGTCAAGCACACACTCGCATTTCAAAGGCTACGTCACGTGTTAATAAATTCACAAAAAGGTTTGGCGCCGCTGCCTTTGAATTATGACGCTGGGGGTCAACAACGGTTGGTCCGTGTAATTTGTTTAGAATTTATTATTCTTTTTTCGAAACATAAAGCTGATTTAATTTTTCATGTTTCCGTGAATTTACAGCTCTTTTAAGGTTTATTGAGTCTGAAATCTTGTTATATTTTAATTTGAATTCAGGCCGTAAATAATGCGTTTTGGACGACAAAAAATTATTACAATTTTGTAAAAAGAACATTACTTTTGAGTAATATTACAATTGTAATAATTTTCTATGTAGTTTTTATATCAAGGACACACGGAGGAAAATGTGCCGGCCTATTACCCTATTTATTTAAAAATATGTTGCAATAAATGAGCGTACCGATATTTTAACAAAATATAATAATACTAACGCTAACACACTCATACCCCCGCAGTAGGATTCCATGTGTGGCTTGGATAACACAAATAGCAAGTCACTAACATCCATGACCCGAGAACAAATATTTATGTTACATAAATATCTGCTCCGGCCGGGAATCGAACCCAGGACCACTCGCTTCTCAGGCAGGGTCACTACAAAGGCTACGGGGCCGTGAAATATTATGTTATATAGACAACGGATTGGACTGTCCAATCCATCAGCCATCGAATCGATCTATCAGGATCAAGAGGCAAAAGTTATAAATAGCGATATATTAATATTCTCACAAGAATCTCTCGTTAGCGCAACTTGTGGTAAAAGTTAGCAACTGAAAGTATCGGAACGCGCGCTAGTTCGACTACATACAAAATACTTGACCTAACCGATCGTGCATGAATTAGTGCGTGGTACAATTGATGAGAGGTAGCGGGCAAGAAAATTATTTGATTCTCTCAACCTAATCTTTCTTAGTGAATTTTATGCAAATAATTATCATCGTATACTTATTAAAAACTAATAATTTTAAATGAATGCCACATGCCATCCGTGAAGCAAAAACATTATCGCCATTTTTACCACAGATAAGCAAACGGAAGAGTATGTACCAAGTTAATATATACATTGCTAAGGTGTACACAAAGAAAATACATTAACATAATATTCTTTAGAAACAAAAAACATTACACGACCATTATGTAACACACACGCATAATATACACACACATATACACTTTTGATTATGGTTAAAGTGAAACTGAAAAGACATCAAAATATTAAGTACTGGTAACGTGAAATAAAAAACTGCGATAATTATGTACAGAATTTCAAATCAGGCCAATGACTTAGGGAGACCAGCGTTCAAACCAATAGACTATTACTTCTAGAGAGGTGACATAACAGAGAGATGTCAAAAGAATTTCTGAATTAGACTAAATAGGTATCAGTACACTTATAATGTTATTTAGACTCTTCATATTTCAATGACGTTTAGTCCTCAAGAAACTCTGAAACTACTAAAATTCTTTGAATTAAATATTCTGTGTAATTTGTTCTAATTTTAAAGATAGGATAGTTTCGTTTGGATAGATGGCGCTTTATCGATATTCACTTTAAGTTGCAAGTCAATGAGCAGCTGTCAATATGCCATATACTTATTATTTGACGGCCTAGTTGGCCTACTCTGCACGCGAAGCGAGGGGTCCTGGGTTCGATTCCCGGCCGGTGCAGATATTTATGTGACAGATAAATATTTGATCTCTGGTCATGGGTTTTATTGTCGTGTTATTAGTGTTGTCCATGCCACCCGCTATAGAGGGAATCCTACTGCGGCAGTATGAGTGTGTTAGCGTTTAAAATCGTATTCGCTCAATCAAGAGCGATTGAGCACTTTTTCACATTTACTATAACAAAATTTACAAACGGGTACGCCGGACACCGAGGAATACTTTGTAGCCTCACATATACTTGAGAGTCTTATGGAAATACGTAGCTCCTTCTTTTCGGTGAGAAATTGAGAGAAATCTCTTTCACTTCCCAATAATTTAGTCACCCAAATCGCGTAAAGAGGTACAAATCATTTCCCATATCCGTCAGCGCTCACTTTCCGTCAAGTGGACGGCGCACGCAGCCTGAATGCGAAGACGGTCGCGCGGCCGTGCGTGGAATCGCGATGACATCTCCGCCATACGTGCGGATGAGTGAAAGCCATGGAATTCACCCCCATTTTCCCTTTTACGTCGCTTATGTGCCGTAGGTGTGTGTGTGCATCCTAGTTCTAGAAAGATCAATCGGTCTTGAAACGCGTGTAATGCGTAGCGTTGGAAAACCCAGTAGAGTAACTTGGACGATGATGTGATAGAACTGCGGATTAGTTTCATTGAATACCTTACGTCCTTGAAGTTCTGTTTAATACATCGAGATGAGGCGATATTCAGGTCATTAATGTCGGTATTTATGTAGCCTCAGATACTTATTCCTTTTTAAAGCTTTTCTGAACACTTACCACGGATCATAGGAAAAATTAAATTACTATAAAATTGCTGGGCTTACAATTTTTGAAATGAAATGGAATCACGACAAGCTATTTTATTAATACTATTTTTTACTAAAATAATTAGTGGTAATATAATAATATTTTTTTAATAACTTCTGCCAAAAGAAGTAATAAATAAGTGTACGATGCTGACAAAACACTAGGTTAAGGTTTAGTACCTTATGCCCCATATGGGTCGATAATGTTCACCCAATACGAGTGCTCGCGTTGATATTAAAAATAGATTGGTTTCAATTAATTATAGTAACATTGATTAGTCATATTGGATCACGGTAACCTTCCGAGGGCAGCGAGGCGCGCTGATGCATGGCGCGTGACGGCCGCAGAGTGTGCAGTGGGCCTTATTGCTGCTGTACCCAAATAATTATATTATACTGGTTATGTAACGTTAGTAAAGTTAATTTAATGCGCAGAAGTGACTTGACTATTTGTGATACCTTTACGTATAAAATAATTTGAATTTGAATCATTAAATTATTTTCTAAAAAATCGAAACCAGAAAAAGTATTATATTTCAGGACAAAACAACTTAGAAGTTATTTTATATATAATATACAATTCATAACAACCGATCGTATGTACATATTAATGGTTCAGTTGTACCATCAGCCCCGCTGTGTAAGGCGTCCATTCCGGCCGGTTTTCTGTTTTTATGTTTGCGTGGACTGGAGAAGTGTCATTTCTTTCAGTTATAACTAAAATAAGAAATTGTATCATAAAATGCACTTTAGAGCTTTACTTAAAATAAACTGTTATCCGTTATGGTATATAATAAGTTATATGTAATTTTCAGATTTCTCTAAACGGGGAAACATTTTATTAAATCTTTTACTAACTATATTTCCACTCTGAGCTGTTATCTTTGAACCAAATGTAAACAACGTGTTATCTGTGTATCATCAACGTCATTATTAAAAATAATTAAATGAACATAATGTTATTAATTGACCTGACAGAGTAAATGTCTATTAAATATATTTTTAATTATTAAAGCTATTACGAATATGTGTTATTGCGTAATTAGTATGGCGTTTCGTGTAAACTTTGAAAATTAAGTTTTTAGTTGTGATCAAACGGAGATAAACATAAATAACGGATCTATCTTTATTTTGTAGCGCTGACACTGACAGCAGGCGGCCCGTGTTAATTTTAGGTCTTACATTACTAGTACCTTAGTAGTAGATAAGAATTAACTGTTCGTATGAAGCTCGAATGGCCGATATGGCCAACAGCAACAGTCAATTAAAAAATAGATATCAAGTGTGGCAACGATGGTGACAAAAATTTTTGAGCGCCTTCATTCTTCGTAAGGAATGTAAAGACGTCGAGCCAGGTTCTTAACGTACGAGGAGAGACCCATTGTCTGTAGAAGGCCAATTGACTAAAGTCCATTAGGTTTTGAACGTCTCGATTCACACCGTCGTTATACTTTACCAGGCGTGTTTTACTCATGTTGAGGATTTTGAGCGTTAGATACTTTAAATAGCGAAAGCTCCGTCCGAGCTGCTGTGTTGACTCACGAACTGAGAATTACGGTGCCGAGCCGGCGCGCCACACGTTCTCTCCCTACTGTAACGATGTTTGTATTTAATTAAAAGTGCAATAAAGAGAATTATGAAACTTAGTGCTTATGGTAAACAATTGACTAACGCCGTAACGCGTCACGTTAACCCGCCCGCTGCATCCCCAACATTGGGGCCGTGACGCGATCAGGATTGTCTTGTGGCACCACAATTCCTTAGAATGTTCCTTAGAAAAGACAACGATTTGATATAAATGTTTATGTATATACTGTTGATTTCATTTAAAACATTGCACTAACAACAGTAACGTTGACGTGAACGTTGCACGTTGTTAACAGCCGCAAGATCGTTAACTCTCGGCATAAGCAATATATTTTTGTAATGAATTTTGCTTGGGTCGAAAAGTCCTTGAAAAAGCCTATGTAAAAGAAGTACAAGTCGGCCTCCGACCAGGTGGTCTAACGAGAAGGTGGCGGGAAACCGCTGGAATCAGAGGGCCCGGAACCGGTCGGAGTAGTGCCAATTACGGAAAGCCTATCCAACAGAAGACTTTAAAAGGCTGCTAGATAGATAATTTAGCTACATTTATAATTCCTATTATATATGTTCCTACATATAATTGTTTTAATAGACTGTCCTCGGGTGGTGTGGATGAGAACGGCGTATCCCAGCGACTGGCTCGTGCAGCTCGTACATGGCTAAGTCGGCCGTCAACCTTCATTTATACGTATCAATGTAATAAATCACAATTCGCAAGCTCCGCGCCCCGACACCGGCCCAGCGCCGGGCTGCGCCTCGCGCGGGCCCTTTGCCGTATTTTATTGTAACCTAACGAGCGACAACTAATTTGTAATGACTAAAGTACTAATCGATGTTAGTGTTTATATCAATTGGAATATTGATTTGGTTTAAATAATACATCAGTTTAAACTATTGACTGCTAATTGTAGGTGGCAGGTCTCGTGCTGAAAACGGAGAGATAAATCCGAATACTTAAATAATATTATGAGGTTTCATTGTGAAAGAAAAAGAAGAATTTCACTCTAGGTTCTTGAACAAAGCTAAAGAAAGATGAGAATATAAATCGATCTAGTCTTTGATGGATCCATCACAACACGCTCCACCATCGGCGAGATCGACGGCGGTTGTTGGTGGATGTTTACGTGCCTAATTTGTATAGTGAATTATTAAGTTTTAAAATGGCAGTTGTCTGATAGTTTGAAAACTTGTAACGAATCACAATCCTAAGTAAATTGTGTGTCTACGTTTTCAGCTATAGCAAAATTACATTTAAAAGATTATTTAGTTGCAGAAGTAAAATTTAAACGAAGTTATTTTATAGTTAATACGAAAATGTCGCACATCTTTTGAAATGATCTATCGATGTGGTTTTAACGCGACATGTTAATTATTAAGAAACAATCATAGAGGTACCTACAATAAAATTACACGTGAGTGATCGAATAATATTGCCAGTTCATTATTGTGCTGTACGACCATTACAGCTGTATCTTCGTTTTCAAGCTGAATGATATTCGTTTTGTACAGTCCTTGCATAATTATACAATATTTTATAAAAACCACCACTTGGATACATTGTATGTATGTATAACAACGCGTATATAAGTGATAAATATGTATATCTACTCTAATTATAGATTTAAAGACCTTCGGAACCCTAATAATGAAAATATATTAGGAGTCCTAGAGAGTATTTCACGAGCCACTGCGATGCTGCCGTGAAAAGTGTAAGGATGGTTTCGTGTCGATTCCCAGTGTGGGATACTCGGAATTATATTGTCATCATGAACCGTATATGAACCTTTCTAATAATCTTGTCTTATCATAACTTTAATCGATACCACATTTAAGAAGTTAGCGAGGGGAGGTGCACGTAATTAAGTAACTTTATATTAAAATCTTATCACAAATTATCTTCGAGTTTTTTAGTGCTACTGTTTTGTTCTGCGAATTTCTATGGATTCATGCCGGACATTAAGATTGTTTATTTTGTGGATAAATATCTGAAGCCAACGGGGCGGCGGTTAGACGTGAATCATTTTGAGATCCACCACATGCACATGTTTCTAAACATTTTGTCAGCATAAACTACATTGTCCAAAATTTAAAAGTCCATAAACTGGCACCCTTTATATGCACCCTTTACTGATAATGTTTGAGCAATGCCCGTGGCATTGTTTGAGATGTAGTACCTCACCTTTTCGCAAATTATCACCATTTTGTCAAATTTATTAAACTTTTGTGATCGTTTTTGATATCTACTCCTGACTTTTTGTTGAAGATTGGGTTTTTTGTTACTAAGTAAGTAACGGTGTGGCGATGTAGCCAACATTTGTCATAAAATTTACGTGTTTATGAAGAAGTAATATGAAGTCTTACCTAAGTTAAATTGTACAGGGTATTACCCTTCGAGGCTAAATCCTTCTTCCATGATCATGGTGTTCCTTGGTGATCGACGGACGAGATAAGTTATCTTGTAGATTCATACTGTCGTATGCCATTTGATGTCTTCACACTTACACTAGATACTGATGGTACTGGTCACAAGCGTCTTGATCACGCCAGGACTTTAAAAATCACTTCTGATATATTTTAATCGATTAGTTATTTTGACCGGTACCCCGTATTATTATAATCGTTAATACTTGGTCGTCCAAGGGCCAAGACGACACAATACTACAAGTTCCTAGCCATTTACATACTTAAATAAAAAACAGTACATTAAATGCCTTGCCCAAGAAAGCTAGTATTATACTGGTGGGTGACACACAGTTCGGCTGCAATATTTATGAAGCAACAAGAACACATGTTGAGATTAGAAACATGTAAAGCAATTAGTAAAAGCATTAGAGTTGTGTGTCACCAGCTCACCATGCCGCTATCTGACAGCCGGCCCTCGGTCGGGTCCACACCTCGCCGCCACCCATTATCTGACGCCGTGACGCCCGTGACGCGCCCGTCAAATGCCATTACACACATAAGTGTCAGTTGACATTACGTAAGATGCGCTTACGAGTGTCGGAATGGTTTTTGTATTGCCTAGTGAGTGTTGTCATTTAAATGATATGAATTGGTGTCACTCATTTCCCCAGCTCTATTGCTTACCTACGTCCTTTTACCGTTTGAATCATCGGATTAGGTGAACTTGTTCGCCGGTGACACATTGCTCCGTTTATTTTCCGTAGAATTGTGTTTTGACAGCTGTTTAATGTGAATATAGTATATTTAATATTTCACACAAAGTTCAAGTTTAATTACAATAAGTGAGAGAGACATGATCTTTATTTGAGCAGATTTAATTCTTTCCTTATATTGTTACAATACTTAAGTGTAGACAACGCATTTGAGTTTTTTTTCACGTGAAGTGTTGTTGTTGATTTTGTATTGATCTTGTCTTGAGTCTGTTTCTGGTTATCTATCTCTATCTATTTATCAACCTTTTAAAGTCCACTGCTGGACATAGGTCTCCCCTAATTTGCGCCACTCAGACCGGTAAAATAATACATACATTTTATCTTTTATAATTATTCATGTATCCTGCATGTACTTACCTACATACTTTGCTAATTTCCAAAAAAAAATCTCATCCAAGAGACCACGGAATAGAAACGCATTAAACGAGAATAAATTTAGTGTACGTTAAAGGAACATGTATAATTTTTTTTTATATCTACATTCTCTAATAAATAACTTGAGGTATCTATATTCAGTATGAGGTAGATAGTAAAGTGAAAGGATAACACAAATAGGGCAACAGCACATATAACGCAATAATGTCCAATAAATAAGCAGTGCATTCTGTATCTTATGCATTAAAACGTACACCATCATAACAGTGTGTAACTACGTACATCTATTTGCCTGAAACAGCCAATTTGCAAACTAATTAAAACGCTCATGCAGTGGAGCGGCAATCGGTCAGTGTGGCTGCCTGCCTCGCCAATCTCACTGGCCCTCACCTCTAATAGACTGTTACACAATATAATGGAAAATCTATCGCCGTGTCGCCATGGCTTCGGCGTTAAATTGAAATAGCATATTACCCTGGCGTAAATTTAGTTAGATTAAAGCGGAAATAGTGTTGGGAGAAACGACCTTTTCCTATATATTTAGAGAGGAATTCTTGTTTATATATTTACTTTTTTTTGTATTTTCCGAAACGGGTTTACCGATTTTGAAGACTGTTTGCATTTAAATAATGATTTACTATTTATATTTATCTAAGTAAGTGTCATCTCTACGATAATCCGTTTTTACCTGAAGAAAATCATTCATATTTTTATTTTTTTAGAATGTAAGCTATTCCAAAAACAGATGGCGCTGATTAACATATACGAGTGTAGTTAGGCCGCCAAGCTAATTTAAGTAAATACGCGAAAAACGTGTCGATGATCTAACTGTTGGCAAGTGTAGAAATAGAGAAAAGAAGAAGGGAACAAGCTTACAATTCCCCAGCCGAAGTAAGATGTCGTTTGACGGTTGACTCAAGTATTGGTTGGGTGGTAGCTAGCCTAAGAAGCTTCACGGAATCCAATAATAAAATCAGTAATAATATTAATGATAGCAATGGTATTCCGGTCTGATGAAGGCTCTAGGTTGCCGGTTATACTTATACTACATGCGATCAGTATTAGAATTACAGCAGCGATCACCTTGATTGAATACCAACGATAACTAAGTTACACGATTGGTAATATTTACTAATAGAACTAACTTACAAACTAGAATTCCTTCTATAGTTTTAATTGAACTTTGTCACAGATTTTCACGGCAGATGAAGGTGTCATTACGAATCCTTTTGCTATCATTGCCTTGCATTGCTTACAAATTAAGCGATTATTTTCTTTAAATAGTCAGGGGAACAAGATTTCATTACGTGTAAATAAGGATTATTATCAGGTATTCTTTAATCGTGAAGCTCAGTAGGTACCGATCCTGACAGGCGAGGGATCCCCGCTTGGATTTCCTGCGGGGAAAACATTTATGTGTCAGATAAATGCCTGTTGTCGGAACTTGGGTGCTATTTATTAGTGTATGTTGCCATTTGCAACATAGGGAACCCTGACGTGGGTGTGTTGGAGTTTAAGTATATTTGGTTACTGTCATAGCTATTACCGTACTGTAATGTTAACGGCTCTTAATATGGAAAATAAGAATTGATTGCACTTTGTTGTTATATAAATTAATAATATAAAAAACACGCTTTTTTAGTGCACCGTAAATAAGAAAGTAGTGCTTTCAGAGTTGTAGAATTCCTCTATCTGAAGCCAATGAGTTTAGTAAGCGCTATCGTAATTGAAAGCAATTTCATATCTGATTTGTTATTCATTGAGTATTTACCAATTTTGTAGCTAACCCAGAGTGTAGTGTGAGTACATTCCTAATTTAAAAATAAAATGTCATGAATCTAAGCAACGGGTAATTTTAACCAATCCGCACTTAACCAACGTGGTCGACTACGGCCTGTACCCTTCACATTGTCTGAGAAGACCCGAACCCAGCAGTGAGATAGTTATGTGTTGTGTTGATGGTGATGATGATGATGAGCATGTAATCTTTCAACCCAGCAGTATAAAAAGAAATACAAAAGTTGTAAAGTAATGTAACTCAGGTAGTTTATAAGATTGGATCCAAACAAAAATACTAAAGATTACAACGACGATAGCCCGAATTACGAAGTCACTCAACTTTAAATCCATCACGCTTAGTGTAATATCACCAATATTGGTTTAGATATGGTACGAATACTGGCACTTATGATATTAAATTTTAATGTCCCGCAAAATGTAACATCTGAAATCTTTACACGTCATCGTATCAACGTAGGCGTCTTTACATCCCCGGGGCATTAATCACTGGGTGAGAAGCGGGGTGGGCTGGAGGGGAGTTATCGAGGGGAGGGGCAGTTTAAATAATTTACTGCTCATGTCGGGCACCGGCGCCATAAATTTTGTCGTGAAATCGCACCTAAATCGAGCGTTACGCGTCCTCAGCATTAGCTTATCTGTATTAACTTAAAAATTGTCGACTGTGCGTGAAGATTTATTCATTCTCTTAAATTGATAAAGTTTATTTTTAAATTTGGAAGACTTGATATGTATGTACGTCGCAATGATTTAGGTCAAAGTCGTAATAACATCAGTAATAAAACAATTTATTGGATTATAAAATACATGTTATACACTCAATTTTGTTACACTTGTTACATTATATTATTAGGTAGATGTAAAGTATAAATTAGTAGCGTCATGTGTCGTTGTAAACTCTCACGTGGAATGTGAAAAGGCCCCTTTACGCCAAAGAAATAGCAAATTGTATGGGACAGTAGTCAAATCGTCGTAAAATTGCGCATCAAGTTAACTTTTCGTGACGACACTTCTTCACTTTACGTTATATGACGAGCAAATTTCTTCTTAAAGAACTCTATACATAGAACCTTTATCTTATATTACTATTTCTGTTTTTTTTAGATAATAAAAATAGTAAACGAAGTTTCATTAGTTATTAGTTGCTAAGACCTATTAGTATTAGATGTTAATAAGACTATTAGGAGGTTATTATCTTTACTGAGACATTTATTGGTTAAATATAATAAGTGGAGGTCTGTGTGGAACACTGAATTTTGAATGGCTGATGGATAAATAAATATACAATAAAAAATAGACGCCCATCATCATAATACGCAAGAAATTTACGTGTATAATATGTACATTAAGTATTACAAAATGGCGGATGACAAACGTCTTTCGGGTTTTTTTTATGTATTGGAAAATAGGTACCTAAATAATAGGTCATTTATTACTAAACGATAAAAGATACAACAAAATACTATTAATAAACTTATCGTGGTTATACTAGCGACAACATTTTGTTTACGTTAAGTGAAATAACGTCATTTCTCGAGGTTTTATAACCTCTGTTACTTTCCATCAACATCGGTTTAAAATTAATGGCTCAGTCAACAATCCTAAAAGTGCGGTACATTGTAAGTGATGTGATAATTTATGTATGTAGGAGGTATATTTTTATAGTAAGAGGACGTATAAAATTGAAAAAAAACATAGATATGGGCATTCTTAGCTTCTATTCTTGAGGGGTGAGGGGGTTATTTGGTATTTTTTTGACTCTATGAGTTGAAAAATCATCCTTCTCCTACAAGATACATTATTAATATACCAATTCTAGTTATCTGCTCAACGTTATTGCGTATTATTGTGAGTTAAAACATAGTAAGAAAGTACTTTTACGGAATGCAATTAATACGTATTCATAGGCATAGAAAACCCGTCGTGAGGAGAACAGCTGCACCCCCTATCCTCCACTTGGCACGGCCATTCACGGCGGTTCATGGATTTCTGAAAAAAAGTACTCAATTTTATTCTGTGCACAGTTGTAGGTAAACATGGGCGCAGAGCAAAGTACACAACATTTTTATTGTTCATGAGTAAACGAAACTCAAATATGGATACATTTATGGAATAAAAGGAAAGCCTTTTAGTGCTGAAATGTTAAAAAAGTAACATGATATGAGTACAATATTTTGCACAATATAATATTTAGATATAAACATATATCATCTATACATATAAATTAAATTGGAGTGTGAGTATATACAATAAAATAACATTTTGTACAATTTCCTGTCTCTTTGTTCTTACTAATCTCTGAAATGGCTTGACTGATTTTGACGCGACTTTTATTGGCAGGTACCTGATATAATAAAGAGTAACTTAGGCGACTAAAACATAACAAAGTAAAACACTTTTTGTTAAATTCCACTCGGACGAAGTCGTGGTCACAGGATGTCTTTCCATAAATTCACTTCGGAACAGTCAGGCTTGGTGGGTATAGTCTTCCTCAAGTGTGAGACCTATGCCCACACACTCACACACAAAAATTTTAAACATACATTCGTACACTGGCTTATATTCTACATTGACTTAAGTAGTTATGAAAATATATACCTAATGGTTTAAACAAAGTATGCTGACACTACAAACTGAAGTGGAGTATTCTATGAAGCAAAATTTAGTCATAAATTGACTAGTTAAGCCTCAACTTTAGGAACTAACATCACAATGTGTTGAGCAAACAGCAAAGCGGTTGCCATCCGCATATAATAAAGTTATAGAAAATTTATGAACGTCCTGCTGTTTGCATTCACGTTAATCTTTGAAATTAAAAAAAAAGTTTATAGATACACTATATACTAGTATGAAGTTAACTTTTTAATAACATAATCGTTTTTAAACTATAATATATTTAAAAATTATCTGTACTAAAATAAGGTAGTCACAGTGGCGCCATCTGTCGAAAATTGGACGCATCAACTTAGAAACCTTCGTGGGCTCATACACAACAACTGTGCTAAAGATAATCATATGATCAAATGCATAGTTTACGATTATATAAAGGACACAAAGACAAACATTCATTTTTATATATATAGATGAGTAGGTTTGATAAGTTTAGGGTAATGTTTCAAACGGCGGCCTCATTTCAAACAAACTTTCATTCCTTATTTTACTCCCATAGGAATTGTTTTTGAAATCATTTTGAAAAACGTACTTC
>DWPA01002284.1:0-16079 GCA_018251375.1 Calpodes ethlius
TATAATTGTAATGTGTAATTTTTAATATTTATTTTGTATCTTATGTCTGTTGCCTGACTTAGTGATTTGCGCCTGTATTTGAGGTGGCACTAATCTTGTGTTTTTGTATTAAGTACTTATGATTTGTATTAATTGTATAAGTGTTCACTTTGTTGGTGCAATAATAATAATAATAAAAAAAAGTAACATAGCTAAACTTTAATGAAATATTGTATTGGGCAATAACGAATTAAAATCGAGATATCTTGTTTTCTTAGTTTAAAAAATTGCTTTAAATTATGTTTAAAGTGACATAACGTGTTATTCGGTTTTAATTCTGACATATTTAAATTATTAACTTTATTAGAAGGTATTGTTCTAAATTTAAATTTAGGAATATTAATTTACTTAATTATATTCCAAATTTTAGTAAGTAAAATTTAAAATGCGAGGTGGTCCAATTTTTTCTTCGAGATTATATATACACTATGTCTACATGAAATCTAACGAGATTAGATAATTCTTATGCTTTGGGAAAAATAACCTTTCATTTAATTGGTTACAGATAAATTTCAATTGAAACTAGAATTTTTATGATGTTATAAAAATTATATATATATAAGTTGAAATGTATTTATCGTTCCGTTGATCGCACTCTAGTTAAATTGCTTCGCGATCTCCGCGTCCAATGGACACAAGGTAGAAATAACACTACGACCTGTTCCTATACCAAACATGTACTTCGGAACGTACTTTAGAGTGTCAGTGAAGTTTCTCCGCTGTCGTATTTATTCGAGTTTGTCTTCGGCCCCCGAGTAACATGCTCCGTGACTTCGGGTTTTTGATTCTATTACGAGAGTAACTGCACAGCTGCTACAGTTGAGAACTTTTTAATACAAATTAAGTACAACAAAGATTTCATTTTATTTGGCTACCCTCCATAAAATGTTAAAGTTTTGTTTATGATATGAGCTTTGCGTAAAAACTGTTGTTATGTGTTGAGGTGTATACATAATTTAAATAATATTCCTGATATTGACAATTGTTGTGATCAAAGAAATTGACATATAAGAAGGTAATTTCTCGACCCCCTGGTGACTGCTAGTTTTAAGGTATAAGTATATTAGGAAGTAATTATTACTGGTTCAGTGAAGGAAAATAGTATAAGGAAATCTGCGCGACAAAAAAATCATCATAATGTTCTCAAAGTTGCGTGAAGTCTGCCAATCCACACTCAGTCAGCATAGTTTAAATAAGTCTTCGTTCTGTATGAGGAGATCCGGATTAAAGAAGTGAGGCAGTTGTAGTTTGTGATGGCGACAAGTCTTATATCAATACTTGTAAATAAACTAAATTCCGTATTTGACAGAAGCAGAAAGCTGTTTCATACGGTGTCTTAGAAATCCACCTAAATATTTATAAGTATATCAAGATTAAATTTAATTTAATCAGTGTTCCAGTGATGGTATATACCGATGAATACAGTTTTTGTTTGATAAAAACTACCAACATTGAAATACTCAAAAAATATTTACAGTACAGATAGATATAGTATAGTATTATTAGTATAAAGTTAATGCCAACAGTACGAAAGTTATTAATAAAGTCATCGACAAATGCAAGCGACTGTAGCTCCTCTTCCGTTCATCCTCAAAGCTTTCTACAAATAGAGCTTAATACAAGTTTAATCCTTTACAATTTGTCAGAACGTACTTCCAAGTTTCCGGGAGCTTTCAATGCTATTGGCTTTAGTTTGTCTTTAAGGTCCGAGCAAGTTGCTTCGACTCGTCCTACATTTATTATTCTGTTAGCAACCTACTTCTGATACAATCTGCTGCAATTAATTTGTATTCACTTAGCTTTGAATATCGCTATATTAAGTAGTTTTCATAACTGTAATTCATCATATAAACGTTCAGTTTACGAAAGCAAAAATTTTGCGGATTACCTCCTTTTTTTGCTCAAACTGCAATTCAAATTTGGAACAATGAAGGAATTAGTACATTAGTGAGGCAACCAGAAATGAAGCCTGTTGTCGAGATGAGTATTGGGATTAATTTTATGCGTAGAAGTAATTACCTTGAATTTCAAACTGAAATTAATTCCAGGGGCTTTGATAGGTGAATGTAACATATTAATTATATTCTGCCCGTTTACGTTTATATACGGCTCGTCCAAACGGCTAATTCAAGATGCGAAGTGGAGAGATCAAATAGTCGAATGAATGTATTAAATACAAAAGTTAGTCTTGGTTTAATTTTTACACTAAATGGATATTTCATGAGATAACAATGGTGTTACTTTAAAACAAGCGAATAAGTATATAAATCCTTTTACAATAAGTGTTTTTTAATTTTTTATTCAAATATTATTGCTATGAAAATGCTTTTTATTTTCGATAGCTTCTGTTATAAATTTTGTGCCGATAGTTTCGAAGTAATATCTGTCACAGATATGATTAAAGTATGAAAGTTCTGGTTAAATATAACAAATAATAATTTGGCTGTCGGATTTAAAAAAATATATATTATTCTTTAATTCATCCCACTTCTTATCCTTACTTATATTGTGGTGAGGTAACGGGATCTTTTGCAGGACCATTAAGAAAAACTAGATTAGTTTTGTTCATATCCGCGCTGAACAAAATTTTTTGATGAAATTACAGATCGGGCAGAATATTGTTATTGGCGCATAATGGTCGTACTGATTCAAATCTTGCAAAAGGTAAGTTTTGTAAGGTTCTTAACCTAAATAATTGTACAAAATCTTCCATCAACTGAACATTTTCAAAATAATTCGTAGTGATAAAAATGTATCTAATTCAACACAACTACAGCGACACGCATCACCAATTCCAGGAGCAGCTATAGTGCATCATAAAATTATAATAATGGACATAATTCAATTGAACATTAAACTTGCCGTACCCGTTACGATATTGTGGTCAATAAAGGTAAAAAAAAAAAAAATCCAGAAGTTTTGCGCTATGTCGAATCGACTTCTTTGTATACTCCTCAACACTAACCTTCACTGCAGCAATGATCTGTTCTATACGCACTGCACAGATGTTCGTATCTGTGTGGTTCGTATCTGTCATTATTTACTAAAGAATGCATTTTGCGAAATTAATCGATAGTTTTCCGAATAACTGGCTCGAATTGACGATAATGTCAACCGTAAAATGGACCCAACGCACGGTAAGTTAGTCGAAATGATCCATGATTTTCAAAATAAATTCGTACAATTTGCAAGCGTTCATTTGGCTTTAATTAATTTATTTTGAAATGGCAAAACGTACTGATTAAAAATTCAACTGGCAAATTGATAGTCGTTGCATAGCTTGTTTTCAATTTAAAAATCAAACCTCTAAAAAGCATCCATTATTTCTTTTCTATATTCGAAACAATAGCATCAAATGTTGCCATCAAATTGTTAAAGGGACGAAGATGAATGTATGGGTCTCTAAAAAAGAAAGCAATAATGAATATTACAAAAGAGTGGTAGATTGTAACAAACACGAATGAAATGAACGAATATGTGGAATATGGTAGCATATAGCCCAGGTGAGCCCGTAAGCTGTGTTGACTCCAATGAACCAGTTGTTCATTAAATAAATTATGTTATTTTCGTCAAGAATATTGTCGTTGTTACTTTTGTCAATTGTCATAACTATTTCTGGTATCTTTTCGGCAAGGTATCTGGCCTGGCATGCTACCGCTCTCTTACTTTCATCCAATTGATCCAGCATGTGGCATTCCAGCTGGTCGCTTGATAGGCAATACTTTCTTTTATTCTTTCTTAGCTTCTTACGTTTCGGAAGTAGTGTTGTTGATGTTCTATTATGGTATTTTTCGGCTATCTACATAAAAAAAACAATTAGTTTTCATATAATATCTGTGACAAACTACACAAAAGTTCTGTTTCACAAGATATTTTCCAGGGAACCGCATTATTTTGCTATCTGTGTCAGAACATCGAGGGGTAGAATTAGACCATCTGCTATTTTTATTCTCAGCGTATATAGTTCTAACAAAATATCCACTATCCTTGGTAAAGTTTCAGGTACACTGAAGGTTGAAGTCGTTAAAATTAATGCCTGTTTAGGATGACTGATCCCGCAAGGAACAATAACCGAAGCCGTATTAAGCATGTTCGCAAGTTCGCGGTGTGATTAATGTAGTCAGTTTAATGACTGTACAATTTGTATTCTGTTTACCAGTTAAGAACTCGCTCACTCCGCCCGCTGGGGAACTTTGGCTTATTAAGAGTTGATATGAAAATTAATGTTACAATTTATAATAACGAGGTGGCCCGACAGACGGTTAATGTCAGTAGCCGTGGATCACCTGATGGTCCTTAGCGACTTGGTACATTGTAGTCGTAACCGATAAATCAGTGATACCTGGTACCCAAGAAGGAATTGGGGAATCTACGAAACAATGTTTAGGCGTGATTCTGGACATCAGAAATCCTACATACAGAAGTGTTCGGGTTAAAATACTTGGAATAAGGGTCAATTACCTCTCTTTAAAGGTATTTGGTGCCATTGGGTTACCCTGTGTATTGCAAGACTATTTTTTGGGGATATTTACGTAGACACGAATATTGAAGAAGCATCTCATACCACCATAATTATCCGTTTTCGTTACAAACTTTTCCTCCAACTTTCGACCAAATTTGTCGTGAAGAGAGATCCAATCTTTAAATCTATCCAGTGACCGATTACGTGACAAGAAATAAATGATTTCTAATTACAACTCCCAAAATTCTTATTCAGAAGCATTCCCCGGTGTTTCATTTCAAAGAATTTTTACTCTGATTTTTAAATATAAAAGCTGACACTTTTACCAGCTCGCTCTGTATTTAAAGGGAATGTTGTTTGTTGTGCCGTTCGCGGAGCTCTGCTGCTATGAATTTTAGAATCTATTCAGTTAGATACCAAATAGTTTGGGACTGTCAACTAGTTGCGGAGTTAACCTTTGACGCGTTTTCGCATAGTTTACAACTCGCTGTTCCAAATTGAAATGTGATAGAGCAATAAGATATTTAAATTAATTCAATACGGAAAAAGTACTGTATTTAGTTCTGCGTTGGTTGTGAGTTTTGTTTGTCACGATTGTGCCAACATTAATTTAATAGATCTACTGAGGAGTTTCTACCACCCTTTCTACTCTTTAATGACAAGACACTTTTCCGAAGTGGTGTCGGCAAAGTGACGCGCATAAAGTGTGTTGATAGAAAATCTATAGCAATATAAGGTTTTGAATAGAAATTTGAATTTGTACCAAATGCCTATGTATTTGTACATATCTGATGCATTAAGTTAGTTTGTTGGCAGATTGATAGGATTTGATAACCACTTACAATTAGAACTAAAGACCGTTTGCTTATGTTTATATTACTAAAACTATGTTTTGTTTTGTAATAACACCTCAGTCTACAAGTATCGTGTCGTTTATAGAAAATATTTACAAAGAATTAAACGCCTTTTAAGAATATCTCCAAAAAGGCTCTGCTTCTGTGAGCACATATTCCCTGCACATGTTTCCTCAAAAACCACAAGAGCCGACTGTACTAAATTGATTTTACAGACAAGCGATCATAACTCACACTTTACAATGCAAGAGTTAAAGATCGGCTTTCAAGTATCAGTCAATAGAAAGTTGCGGCAACCGAGTTTCTTCTTCACTATTGATATAAATAATTCAAACACTAATAATAAGCAGGACTTAGGATTCATTCACGATCAGAACATTTCGGTGATATAAAGTTTAGAGGGCGATGTTGACGAGAGGGGTGAATATTTACCATCAAATGTCTTGTTTACCTTCGTCTCACTTCACCCTTTGCTAGTTTGTTGGCCATTTACGTTCCTATAAATATTATAGTATAATTTTAAATTTATTTCTCATTTTTCCTATATAGGAGATTGCATAAAAAATGATCAGCACCGTATCTGCGCAAAAAATTGTCGTTATGAGATTATTTTTGTATGGATTTTCTTCTGTTAATTGCGTAGTTCAACGTTTGACGGTCACGTATGTAGTAAGAGATGGTGTCTTGATCGATGCGCGTGCACTTCTAGCCGCGGGGGGCCGTAGCTCTTCGGCCGACTCCATTTCGATTTGACGTAACTTTAGCACTCATCAGCTAAAGCACTGGCAGTTAGGAAATCAATAGAACTATAATCTTAGTTAAACTTAGTTAATCTTATAGGTATAATCTTAAACATTTAAAAATAATAACAGTATATAGGCACAAACTTGTCCCCGCATTAGGGTAAGTTATAAATGTCACAATAAATATTATCTACCTTTCAATGTCATCAGTCTTGCTTAATTTGCGTTTTAATCTTTGTTTTAATAGTTTTGTTTTGAAATGAGACCAAATTATGGTTTGTCATGTTGTGAAACATCTGGCTATTTCTCTGTTCTCTAGGGCTGACTACCATTCCATGTCTCGACTCACAAATGTGACGTGGAGTAAAAACATAGACCATATGCTTACGAATCTATATACATGAATGTATGTTGGAAGTATGATTGAGTAATTGCATAACACTGTTATGGATGTTGTTTATGAATGATAGAAGAATGAGAGAGATGAAAAGATGTATATGTAGTGAAGAATGAAAGAGACAACAGTAAAAAGGACAGGAATGGAAAAGAATATGGCGAAATTAGTGTACACGAAGGGGCATAGTGAGCGGGAAAAAATAAAAGGAAGGTAGAAAATAAACCTCTAGATTAAAAGTAATACGTTTTTATTTGTCCACGATTCCTTAAATGTATGTGCCGTCGCCGAACTGGTGGTGTGATAACTTGTGTTGTTAATATAAAATTGCACTTGCTGATTTTTATTTGAATCAGCAATTTGTTAAGGCCTGCACCCCTGGGGAGCGCGGGATGCCTCTCATTATAATTTCAACAGTTCCATCATGGTGACAGTATCAATAAGCAATCTGTCAACTACCGTTACCAATTGCACTGATCTACACATCCTTCTGAAAACTTCGTTGCGATGGTTCAGTTTAACTGGTCCTCATTATAGAACCAGCCAGGTTCTTTTGATCTGTCTAGCGTAGAGCGTACGTTTCAGCGTAAGGTATGTTCAAACTGGTCATTAGTGTACTCCTGTTTTGAGTGGTTGCTTTGTCCTATCCCAATTATCTCTGCTCGGGTAATTCTGGTAGTAGAATATAAAGCAGAAACATTTTGCTCTTCAATTACCTGATGTTTATGTTTAAATTTGTATTTATTGTTTTAATTAATGGAACGAAATATGTGTATCGAGTGTCATTCTTTGCAGCTTCTAGCGGACGATATTAGATAAGTAGAAGCGATCAAGAGTTGGATGTATCTGAGAGTGAAAAGATTGTATCTTTTGGAATGGAAAGTTAATTTATAATTCAATTTAATTCGAACGAACTAAAAAGCATTACATGTTAAATAAAAGCTTCTAATAAGAGTCTTTAATAAGAAAAACATAGTTAACGCAAGTAAAAACACAAGAAAACACTACATATTTATAAAAAATATAATTACAAACATATACACGAGTTGGCAACTTCCAGAACTGTATAATAATGTCTTTTAAACTTGTCAAAAACACGAAACAATAGTTTGACGTTACTTAGAAGTTGGGAAGTTATTCATAGAGACATAGGGGAGAATAAGTTCATGTAATTATACGGGGAATGGATAGGTGAGCGTCGCACCACGAAGCTGATTACGATTTACCATATTTGGCTTTTACTTCATATTATTTTTACTATTTACTTGGTACTATTACTCGCTACGTGATTGCGTTTGAAATAGTTATACAAATGTGTTAAAACCACGGTGAGTATATGGCATGGCGAAAATTTTTGTTCCATGGTCAGGTCACCACCGCCTAACCAATTTCTATCGTGTATCAATTGTTTTATAAGCATTCATGTTTCGTATTGAAAGGTGAAACATTACTAACTGGAAGGTTACTAGTACTTTAATAACAGACTGATATTCTTATTAACACCATACTAACAGGACTTACTAACATCAGCCCCTCCTACAGACCTATTGGAAGTTTATCACAGATGTCTTTGGTCAGCAGGGGATGGTGGTACTGCAAGCTCGTTTACTATCCTTATCCCCTAAAGAAGGTCCTTATTTAGTACTTCCAATATACCTACTCATTTTCAAAGTACCGAATAAAAGCCAAGTACCCAATTTCACCATTTATTATTTGCAAGTTGGGCAAAGGACATCCACTCCAAGGGCCATTACAATATATCTGATCTGTGGCATGATTTGAGAGTTAGATCTGATAACTAATCTTCAACCCAAAACACAACTTCAGCAATGATTTATGGTCATGTAGTCGTAGAGGATATGAAAGAAATTTGACCACTTATTAAACTCTTACCGTTTGCTTTATACTGAAACAGTCAACATGATCTCCGACAATCATCTTCGGGTCACTGGACACCTCGTGGGGACGCACCCATCTATCAAACTCCTTCTCTTGCTTCGAGGAGAGTTTTAACTCACTGGCACGATCCTCAAACGGCAGAGCATACTGAAACTTCTCCGAGAGGTCCACATCCATGAAGGGTAAGAAGCAGTTGTTGTTTATGTTGGAAGTCTGACGTAATACTTCCTTTTCCTCCTCGGTGTACACCTGTTTGTTGCCAACGACCTTTAGATGTACACTCTGTTCTCTTTGTAATTGTGCTTTGTTGGGTGATATCACTGTAAAAAAAAACTATATTTTAACAAGTTATAATTATGCTACACAATCATAGCCTACTAGGTTTCCCTACTACCAGGCTGCCATAGACAACACACAAAGATAGAGTACAAACACCCAGAACATCAACAGAAATTTAAACTCATCATTTAAATTTAGGTGTCCCTGGTAATTGAACCTTAGCTACCCAGGGCCTTTTGAATCTGGTCTGGTTATCATTGTGCAACATGCGCCATGGAGTTAACATGAATATGTGAGTATTCCGTTGCATTCCTTTTTAAGAATAAAAGCATGTACGGGTCTAGGGATTTTCAATCTATTATAGTTAACATTTGCATATAGAAGAAGTGAATAAAGCTAAATTTAATATAATATAATATGTGTTACAAATATAGGACAATGAAATAGCTCAATGCAAAGTTACCTTTGCAAAATTATTTTGCAATAAAACTATATTGCACCGTTGGTTCCTAGTATCTATAAAAACACAATATTGATAATTTGTCACAATGGAAGCAGTGAGCAGGAAGCTACTTATCATTAGCTCCCCAACAATATAATAGACATGTAGAAAAACATTTAATGATAAACTAGTAAATTACATTGAGAGTAGTAGATACAGATCAAAAATTCTACCAAAATATTAAAAGAACAATTGGGATTCAATTTGCTAGTAAGGAGCTCAGAGAGCTCCAAGTTCAGGGCACTCTGGCCTCAACTATACAGAAGGGTGCATCATGAGTAGGGAATATTCATTATATTCAATATATTCAAGGGTGGACGAAAGTCTTTACAACTACACACTACTATAACTTACATTCCTGATTGCTCTAAGCACATGCTATGTACTCTGTAAATCTTGAAAAATATAATTTAAGTAACACACCTGGTCTCTTAGGTTCATTAATGGACAGTGCACCCATTTTTTTAATGCCTTTTATTTCTTCAGCCCTGTCCAGAGCTTGAGCTGCTAAATTTTTCACCCTGGTTCTGACATCTGGATCTGATTCTTTCTACAACATAACACCAATACAATACTTTGGTCAATATACTCATATAAAATCAGAAAATCAATTCTTATTTTGTACCAGTAAATGCAATATCTGCATAGGCCATTCATCTAAGTTACTTGGAAGCTTTAAGTATTGCCTGAGTATTCCGAAAGACATGTTTACTTCACATGTTTTACTTAAGAAGAGAAATAAACAAAATCTAACTTTTCATCTCACTAATAAAGAAAAAAAGAATTATTAAATTAAGTTCTTAGCACTACTTCTTTCTATAAATAAATTTCTTGTGTACATACAATGCTGACAGCCAATTCCACTGCCTGTGTGTACAGCTGAAGAGCCAAGTCTTTGAGATCAGCTTCGTCAGCATCTAGAGCTTGCTGCATTAGGAAGTAACATTGCTGTAGCGCTCTCTCACTCTCCGCCTGCTGTGCATTGTCTGTGGAACTCAATATGAAATATAATCATCCTAATCACTGCATTTATTTATTATTTCTTAAAATATATGTCGGGATCTACCCTCATTGCATTAGAACATAGAACTACCCACATTTGCATATGTAAACTAACCCGTGGAATGAGTAGTGATTCATTAACAAACTGTATAAAAAAGGGAGGTGGATTCTGACTCGGGGCATTTGATTGTCAGCCATTGCCCTTTGCAAACATTACGTAATCACCGAGCAACTTTATTACCAATTAGTATCGAAATCTGCATCAAGTAATTCTATTTATGAAAAGTTGTTTATTCAGTTATTAAATTGGAATAAATCAAGTGATTACGCTACATATAATTGTAATTTTTATGAATAAATAACTATTAACTGTGTTATTTACTGCATGATATAGTATAACTATGAAGTATTTAGTACTAGATGTTGCCAGCCGCTCGCACATATGTAAGAAAAGAACAGCAATAAAAAAGTTCTCAATTCTGGAACTGTGAAACCTCATAGTATTGTTTGTGAATATGGGGATAAGACACCTGACAATTGCATAAAGAAATATATTAGTTATACTACACCCACTATATTAACTCTATATCCAATGTAATTCGCCCACAAATAATAAGTTACCATAGCAATTGTTTATAAAATTATGACAAAATTGTTTTGCTTTTATTTAATTAGTTATTATCAAAGATTGATGAAAAACAAACAACAAATCTTCTTACAGGATATTGTTAGATCACTAAAAATTCAAGCATCATGGTACATTACTTTTTTTTACTAACAACAATAGAAGCGTGATTTAGCGTCATGACAAGTGAGAATGAGTCATTCTTAGAAAACTGATGTAAACAATTTATACTTTACATTACTTGAACATCAAGTGAAACAAACCTTTTTGCTCCTGTAATAGAGTGGCCCGTTCGAGATATTCTCGAACTTTATTCCGCAGTTCTGCTTGTTTCTCCAGTGGGACCTGATTGCAAACTCTGTCTAACAGTCTAGCTGCAGTCCTGTAGCATTCTACTGCGTTATCCGTTTGTCCTGTTTGATCAAATCTCACGGCCAGCGATGCAGCCTCCGTGGCATTAGCTAAATCACTCATCTTTTGTTAAATAAATACTTTTAAGAAATGAGAACATAAATAAACAGATTCATCTATTCTTATCAGACACCGCTTTTTAGATTTGCCTACCACTTGACTTATATGTCTAATTTTGATTACTTGCACAGACTACTTACAAATATTATGTGCTTTTTGACTTAACCATAACATTCAATTGACGTAGATCAAGTGTACATTTTGTGTTGACATTGGCAAAATGTAATCCTATTAAATTATAAATCTGGGGTTTTGATGACTTTGTCTGTGACATCTCTTTTAAATTTGTTTATGGCTGTGTCTCACTATATCTTTTTAGTCTATGGTATGACAGAAACGTCAGAGTTAAGTCAGTCATTCGAAAATTTTATTCAGCTCGGGTTCTGATTTTGCTTCATTAAATCGTATCTATCAACCAGAATTTTAAATGAATGATATTTAATTGTCATTTCACTAGTTTTTGTGGTTTTTAATCAATGTAGTTTTTACTTTTGAAAGTTTTATAGCACCGTGTAGGTGTTAAATAGAATACTTAGTGGACAAATTAATTTCAATTAATCTATTGAAATGGCTACGGACGTTTTGACGAATCCTGGAACGGAAATAAGAGAAAATTTGGTGAATATCTATTTATAATTATAATTGTTATACTTATTCCAATAATACGCATCTTGGAAAATAATTGAAAATACTAAGTGTTTATTGAAACAATGCGTGTATTCTATGTTCATTTTACATTTGTGTGCTGAAATCTTAATGCTTTGTTTATCTTCTATGTGACCTTCGTACTAGTTAAAAAATTTACTAGGCAATTAGCCGCTTATTTCATGTAATATTATTATCTTCGAAATCGAAATCGTGCGTTAAAAACACACTACTATTATATACTACGATAAGTGGTAAGCTCTCTGTTGAGAAATTAACTTATACCGTAATTTTAGGCCCATTAGTCGGGATTTAGAAATTGGTCATGAATAATGAATATATGTACTAAGCGTGTCCAGGAGTGGCTGAAAATTGAGGGTTCACCAACTTTCCTTCTATCCTTCCTACTACCCTATAAACCCCCAGAGAAACTTCGATTTTTCTATTGAAGACTAACCACGAGTATAGGCTGATTTTAAAACATTTCCCACTAAATGGAATGTTGAACCTGTCAATGTTGTGTGAATTAAAAATGCAACTAAAATTGATCATAAACATAATACCATCTCTCGTTGATTACATTTTCTTTTTTGACTGCGTGTATTTAAACCAACACCATATTGATATAAAAAAGTAAAATATGTATTTATTTTATATGAATTATGGTTATCTGCGACTGAACTTACATGAGCCAATGTCATATTAAAAAAATATATATATTCCATATTTAATTTATTGTATAATGTATTATCAAATGAATAACTACCTATCTAGAAACTAAAGTTATACATTGTGCCAATTTGCAGTTTAAATATATTATACACTATATTATTTAATTTTTGATTGCATCTTGTTTATAAAGAGTCTCAGAATTGGCAGAACTAAAATTTTATTTGCATGACTGTGTGTACAAAATACCTTAACGATTTTGAATTTGAATTTCGCACTGGTTAATACTAAGCATTTTCATTGAGTATTTTCACAAGTGTACAATGATAAGATAATAATAGGCTTCTATATGTGTTCTAAGAGTTATGACTGGGACCTTATTGAAAGTATTCTATTAATCTTTCTAAGAAATTGTGCTGCGGTCACCTATTCAAACTTCCAAGTTACTAACTTTCCTTAATGGCAGTTCATCTTGATTTGGTGATACAGGGGGTTCATTGTATCCAAGAAAACCTAGTTCAAATAAAAAAAGACCTTAAATAATTTGAAATAATAAACAATATTGAAAACACTGCAATGAAATCTTACCAAATCGATGATGAACAGTTCACCTTCCGAAACTACAAACACAAATAAATATTTCAGCTCGGGCATTTACCTGTTCCATCTTGAATACAAATGAAATCAGCTACTTGAAATTTTAATGTTCTCTACAACACATTAATTAAATGAGTCACTCTATTTTTCTATATAAATTCTTATTTCCCTAGACAATTATATAAGGAACGGTAAATATAAAGTGTACAGAGTAAAACTTAATTATATATAATTTGTTTAGTTTGTTTAATTGTTAAATGCGATAACGTTATATTTAATTGTTGTCACATTTTAATGCAGCTATGCTTAATGCTTGACATAACTCGATGATACATTATAGAATCAAAGGACATTTACAAATGAATAATGCATTTTGATTAATTAACAATTGGTTAACTATGACCATTGCCTGAACTTCTTGTAACACATTAATTCAAGATAATATAATTCTGTTCTATTCTCTATTGAAGACTACTGACATTATAACCTATAACACACTTAATGTGAACTTATCTTTTTCGATTTGTTGTCTGCTATTGTCAAGATAATTGATAACTTAATTCAAAGTCCATGATGTTTATATGTGAAAAGATTGATTGATATAAGTCTTACTTAATTCATGTCATACTTAATAGGACTTTTCTTAGTTTCTTGTTGTATTGGGGATTTTTTTTTTTTTTATTATATATAAACAATAATCACTTGTATAGCTCAACCCTGACATCTTCACAAGTGACACTGACATAAATTTACAAAAATACAAGATATTGTTTTCAATGTTTATCTGTTATATAAATGTCACAGCCAGGGATCAGGCTTGGACCTTAGTAACTCATTGTTTTTTATCATCTTTTGACTAGTTGTAGATGTGATTGACATTTCCTCTGTCTCTGTATTGCTGTCTACTATATTTCTCAATATCATTACGACCTTGTGGTATCATCGAAATTCAGAAGTACTATTTTTTGTATCAGAAAATGGCTAGTCCCCTATATTGCTTTCAATAGATGTCGCACTTTACGTTTCCTAATTTAAATGTTTATGTTTACCATGGGCTTCGACGTTACGTCGAGCATGTCAAAATGGGGGGGGGGGCGTCTATAATATCTATATCTATCTATTTTCAAATATTTTTTTATTACTAAACTCTACTATCACAAAATTTTAAGGCGCCAATTTTTTTTTTTAATATGTTTTGAAACTAACGTGACGTCCCTGTAGCCTAGTTGGTAGTGACCCTGCCTGCGAAGCAAGAGGTCCTGGGTTAGATTCCCGGCCGGGGCAGATATTTATGTTACAGATAAATATTTGTTCTCAGGTCATGGGTGTTAGTGAGGTGTTATTAATGTCCATGAAGCCCACGACTCAGGGTATCCTACTGCAGGGGTATGAGTGTGATAGCGTTTGTAAACTGTCGTATAAAAATACTATTAATCCCTATTAATGTAACTATCGCCCCTATCGTTTATCAGTATCGAATCGTTATCCGCTGTAATAGATTATCACGCCGTAAGAACGGGTCGTAAAACTAAATGAGACACTGAGATAGGTACAAAGAGCAAGTATAAAATAGTATTTAATTAAAATTTCCACATGATAATGATAAGAATTTGCATTTAATTTTTATGGTTGGTTTTAAACTTATAGGTATTATTTTTTGTACGCTTATGAATACAGGTGATTGCCCTGAAAGTAGAATATTGTTTACGGTAGCTGATAGTTGATATGTGTTAAATAGACGAAATATAATATACGGCAGTTATTTACTGAAATTAACCGTGAACTTGGCACGAAATAGTATTGTAAAATTGCGAGACTAGGGATATTTTATTGATATGATAAAAATAAAAAAAAAACGCTAACACACTCATACCCCCGCAGTAAGTTTCCCTGTGTCGCGGATGGTATGAACATAAATAACACGTCACTATCAGCCATGACCCGAGAACAAATATTTCTCTGTCACATAAATATATGCCCCGGCCGTGAATCGAACCTAGGACCCCTCGTATCGCAGGCAGGGCACTATCAACTAGGCTACGGGGCCGTCATATAGATTTAAAATGTTAAATAGTGTTGGAAAATTTTACGCAACTAACTCGAGTAGTATACCTTTTGAAATATTGTCTTAAGAATGCATCAAAATTCAACTCTCACGTCACTTAACAAACTGTTCTAAGTGTGTGTCGTAGCACGCATAATGTAGGGTTCCGTAGAAGGAAATTGATTGATTATTACTTGTTAACTTACTAACCCAAAGTAGCCTTGATAGATTTCCTTATAAATTCATCATATAGTTACGGTACTTCCGTGATTTTTTCCACGTTTTCAAAACCAACCATTAGCAACAGCGAGGGCATTAGACTTGATTAATCTTCTCAAAGATACTTGATACAATGGGATTGGCGAGGAAAAAAAGTCAATCTATTTGTAGAGAAGGTATTTTGTTGGCGTGATAAATAGTTATCCCAAATGATAACGTTTTAGCAAGTTTCTAAGCTGCGGACAAACGTATAGACATGATGAGACTAAAAAGAATTTCCATATTGATAACGCAACCTTAAAAACAACAAAAATGTGACATGTAATAAATCCTACAAGCTCTTAATCAATAAATTAGACATCATCTGAATATGCCATTGAATCCCATTATTATATTATTAGTAGAGACATTTATTCAACCGTCAAGAATTACCACCCATATATTATCTGACCGCGCATAGAAAAGTAGGGTATCAGCAAAACTTATGAGATAAGGAAATGCCCGGTCTAGTAGTAAATTATAACGCAAACAATATATATTTTTTTTATATACAATAATTCAGTGCTTGACTACTATCCCACCTGATGGTAAGTGGCGATGTAGTCTAAGATGTTGTACGCACTAACTTATAAAGA
>DWPA01002285.1:0-16078 GCA_018251375.1 Calpodes ethlius
GAAGGTCTTTAAATAATGTGCTCCATGACATATTTTATACAAAATTGTAATAATATTTACATAAATTAAAATCAAAATATCAATATTTATATTTGTTAAACTACTTTGTTGTAGTATTTTTATTAAATAGTGCTAAAAATATATAATATATTCCCTATATATACTTAAAACGATAAAACTGTCTACATATTATATATTGACCTTCTTAATATAGCTTATAGCAGTATTACATTCATATCTTATTAAATGTATGACAACCACCTTATATGTAAGTGGTGAATGAAACAGTTTTACATAATGCACATTAAATAACTGCCTCCTCCTGCCTAAGATGATGTAACTGATTTCACTTTCATTTTCTTGTTAATATTGCAAGTAACATATGACATGGTATGACAATTCAATGCATAAAGATATCTCAATCATGAAAACAATAAATGGTGTTTTTGTTATCAAAGTAGTAAAAAAAAGGATTACTGAATAATAAAGTTCAAATTGAATAATATTTGAGTTTTTAATACAAACCGGTACAGGGGGTTTTTCTTCGATGAAGGATGTAACTGGAGTGACAGCATCGATTTCCACCAAATTGACCTGTTCTTCTGGACGAACAGTGTCTCCGGAACGCCAGCGGTTGACCTCAGCTTCGAGTTTTTCAACCTATATAAAATATTAAGTGCTATAAATCCCTAATAACGCTATATAATCATATACAGTCGCCTAGAGATATCAATATACAACACATTATGTTGGAAAAATGAATATCATTGGGTGTGGAAATAAAGATAGCTAAATTCTATTTAAACTATAATACATAGTTACCTTTCCTTTAAGCCTAGCCACCTTCTCCTTTTCCCTCTCATAGCGTCGCTTCCATTCTTCAGCAGTAAGTTCCTCATTGACACATACAACATTCTTGACAGTTTTTGCTCTAAAAAAATTATTTTATTTAGGAATTGTACTGACACCATATCAAAGAATATTGTAATTCAATTGAGAATGTTTGATTCACTCCCTTACCTTTTGCCAAAATCGAGAGTACTCTTTGTTTCACTCTCATTGAAAGAGGCCGGTGAACAGCAAATGACTATAGTTGTTCTTGCATTACCTCCGAGTGATTCTTGTAAAATTCGAGTTAGCTTGGAATCTCTGTAAGGGATGTGTGACTTGTTGCCATCGGCTAAAGCAGATATGACATTACCCAAAGCCGAGAGTGATTTGTTAATATTTTTGGCTTCATCAAGAACAGTACCTTCAGCACCAGTTTTAGATACCTATGACAATTACAAAATAGCCATAATTAATCATAATACCACTTTATTGTATAAAATTTACACAATATTCAACTCCACTATACCTTTTCAGAACCAGCCAAGTCCACAAGATATAACTTTCCAGATAATTTCTTTTGGTTTTCCAGATTCTCCTGTTTTACATTAATAAGGAAGACAGAATGAGATCTTGAAGAATGTTCATTCATGTCTGAAAAAAGAAATATTTGGAATGGATTAATGTGAGATTATTCAAGTATTTCAACTTCCTGCATATGGAAATTTACTAAATATCCACAGTACAAACAAAAAAAAAAACTGCGCTAATAACAAAGTACATACTTGTTACAGCAATATGTCTATTTGATTTGCCTTCCTCAATCACCTCAAATACCTCCTCTGGACTTGACACAAATCTTTCAGTAGCACCTTTGACAAATGGGACTCTGTTTTTGTCTTCATGAACACTCAGGTTCACTTTCGAAACTGAAACAATGAATTTTTATTATTATTGTTGTTGCACTACAAACAAAAAAGCAAATAGCTTATAAAGGTGTTGCTTCATACCATCTAACAAATCCCTGATTTTGTCCATGTAGATTTCAAAATAGGACACTTTAATATGAAATTCCAGGTTCTCTTCCATTGCGTAGATATGGTTGAATATATCATTGACTATTCTTGGAATTATACCCTGTTTCCCTGGATCTCCTGTAAATTTTATATTTAAAAATAATATGATGTCATTTGAAAAAATAATACAATTTTTTTTTATTATGTCTAATGTACAAACCTATGACACCTTCCATGGTATGTGTTTTTCCAGAGCTAGTCTGTCCATAGGCAAATATGGTACCGTTGTATCCAGCCAACACGTCAGATACAATACTTTTTGCAGCCTCATTGTATACTTTTTCTTGAGTGGCATTTGGCTTGAATACTTTATCGAACAAGTATACCTTGCCCTACAACATGGCGCATATGTAAATAAAAACAATTGTAAAATCTACTAAATAACAATTAAATTATATAAATTACTTATGAACAACATGAATTTAAACATATTATTTGTTGTAGCAACTTGTGATTAAAATTTAACGTCACAGCAATATAGTAGCAGTCTTTAACACATCACTTGTTTATCACACAGCTGTTATGAAATCTACCAACATTTTTTTATTTTCGGTACAAAATGTAGGTATTTCTAATAAAAAATAAAGTAATCTAGTATTCGTAAATTTTCGTAGAGAGTAAAAAGCATAACATAAATTGTGCAATTGTAACAAAATTATTACTTTTTTATAGTAGATAAATCATTAAATATTTATTAAATATGAAAAAAAAAATGTTTAAAATATAATAACTTAAGTAAGTTTGCATTATTAAAATTTTAAATCAGTGATCTTCATGACAAATATGGTAACCGTACGGTGTGTAAACAAAAATAACAAATATTTTACATTATAACATGTAATTTATTCAAAGTATTCTTGGGTCAAGGTCGAGAAAGTATTTGTATTGATTTTCGACAAAGCAGTTCAAAGCATATTCATATTTACTTAAATACATCAAGATTCTTTAAATTTTTGTGATCGCAATCGTATTCAACGGAGCGGAATAGAAAAGAAAGGCCATTTCGTAGCAGGTGAACACAAGTCGTAATGTATTAGTCATCATGATCTAAATTAGGGCGATGATAAAGTAAACTAACATAAACTTTACAAACATGTTCACTTACCCCTATTGAAATGCAGTTATCGTCAGGGCCCGATGGAAACTTCACAATGAATTTGGAACCAGCTTTTTCTTCGGAGTCATTTAGTGGCCGAAATCGGCAGACGACTCGAATGCTGTCTTCAGCAGCGATTTCACGATCGGCTGCCATTTTACTAAATAAAATAGCTTACACTAAAATCGTCTATGCAATTAAAAAAATAAAACGTTAATGGAACATAAAACCGTGCATGAAGAACTACAAAGTTAGAATTTGTCACTGGAAAATCTTCATGACAGCTATATCAAAATGTCGGCCATATTCTTTTCTTTGATGAAAAAAGGCCTATTGGTTGGTTGTATTGGATGTACCGCCTTCTCCTCACTCACCAACTTTACAGAACAAGAATCGATTGAAGATGTTACCAACCTCAAATACGTAGCAATACTGCGTTCATTTTAAATAAAATAACTTTATTATTAGCACTGACGTCTAGAGGTCAGTGAATAATAAGTGAAAATTGAGAATATTAAAATAATAATTAGATCTATAATATAATATTAGATTGTCTCACTTTATGTCTTATGTGAACCACTTAGCTTCAAATGTGTGGAAAACTTTTTTCATTGGATAAATAAAAGATATTATTATAAAAACAATCATGGATTTCGTGTTTCACAAAACCAGTGAGAACAAATTAAATTAAAATTAAAATTAAAATTAAATTTAAATAACAAATTAACAGAATTTACGAAATTAAAAAAAAATCACAGCATGTATAAAATGTTGTTCTGACGTTTTTCTAAAAGGTAGGCTGTAGGAAAAAGTTTTAACCCGATCTTTGTTTTAATTTCAAATTGTAGGAAATTAAATTGTTCAGAGAATTTCTAATTTTTTTTTATACAAATTTTCGTTTCCAAAACATTGAGCATCAAATCAAAAAAGTTGGATTGTTTTTTATGTTTCGGCTATACCTTTTTTCGTTTTTAACTTTCTCAAATAATTTCTTTTGAACCTTGTAGCTTTCGTAAATATAATTGTTTTGAGCCTTGTTTAATATCATATCTTCACAACTGTAGGAGATTTAAAGGACTCGAACAAAAAGACATTTCCAATGTCAAAACATGCTCAAAATATTTCTAAGATTAATCCATATTCTTTGCTTGTATGATCGTATCCATATATTTTTTATGCATTTTCAAGGCATTAATCTGTGATTTTAATTTATTTCTCATGTAGTATTTGTGTACTCTGTGGTACACTGTCACAGACTATGTAGAAACATTACTCTGTGCACTCAGTGAGTCAGTGTGTGAGTGTAGTTGTATGCTTTTAATTTTTTCATTTTGTTAAATTGTGACCTTTTCGAGTAATATTAAATTTTAAATAGTGCATATAATTTTAAACAATTATCATACAATTATTTGAGATGTTCTCAGTTTTTGCTATCACAAGTATCGAGTAAACATGTGAGTAATAGGAGTACTAAGAACATTTATATTTGTTTTGCCTTGTAAGGCAATGTTCAGGGTACATTCTCAGATCTTTGCCTGTTTAAATGCCTTTGATAGTTCGAAAGTACTCTTTTTATCCCTATTACCTTCGCGATTAAACACCTCTCCGTTTAAATGTGTTAAAAATATAAGCGGAAAAGTAACTGTGCCATTCGTAAATCACCTCACCACGCCCGCACAGATGATCATGAGGCATTATATAAAATTAACTATGATTTGTACTAAAATGACGCCACTCTTCTAAAATGCTACACGGTAGAATCTACTACCATAATTTGACGTCCGATTACATACTGCATGATGTTAAAAGAGTAAACAAAATTAAGTTTGTTGATATACAAAATATATATCACACAGCTGATGATAGAAAACAAATATTTCTAACAATATTCCCATTCTATTAAGTGTTAATAATAAGAATTAAGTACAAGAGAGTAAGAAATTGTAACAACTTATGTTATAAAATTCAATCAAAACAAAGAATAGGAATAAATAAATTGAAATCTAGTATTATTTTAAGCTGAAGTTCAAGTTATATTTTTAGGATGCCAAGTCTCATAATAAAGATATTAAAAACACCACTGATTTTGGAACTTAATTCAGTATTTCAAACATAATATGGTTATGAGAGTGTTATTGTCTGTAATATATAAACACAAAGTAGGATAATAATACAATAATATTTCAATGCATTCACCAATATGGTAATGTTGCCTTGCCCTTGATTTTTTTTATCTTCAACTTATACACAGTCTATAAAAAGTTTTCATTTGTTATTCATATTCCCTCCTCAGTTACCACATTCTATTTAATAAACATCATAGGATCTACCTTGTATTTATGAATGACCATCCTTCAATAAACAAAATTCATTTAACATTATTGTAAATAGAGAATCACTTAACCCAGATGTTACTAGACTTTTTCTTTGTCCACAACTTTTCAATTGGTGAAGGTTCTATGAGCTTTTTTATCTCAAAAGATTAGAAAGTTCACTTTAAAGTGTCTTACTCTACAACTTCTGCTATTGCATTTAATTGGAAATAAATGACATATTATCTATGCTTAAATATTTCACAATTAAAAATAAATGTCTGTACCTATATAGAAGGGGTAGCAACGATACTACATCTTCATTGTCAGACACCAAACTCCTTGACTCTCTGTATTTGGTATTTATTGATGGAAACTTTTTACTTTACTCAGAATGTTATCTGGAAGTAGATTATATTAAACCTCAATGATGTCATTGAATTTCAATACCCTATTAGCAACTAGTCTGAATCTGAAGATACAATAATGCTTATAATTGCATTCTAAAATTGAATATGAAAAAAATTTGAAATCTCTTATATTTTATGTGAACTCGAATCCACAGTAAACCATTTTTAAAGTTTAAAGTTCATAGTTTTTTAGGAATACTTTTGATTTAAAACCACTAAAGATACAATAAAAGGTATTAGTCATTTTCCTAAAGAAACCTACTCAGAAATAGATTAAATAATAGAATAAAAATGTGTTGAGAAATATGTAATGAAATGCAATTCAAATTTTTGTTACTATTTCATGGCTCTCAATTATTGCTAAGAAGGGTTTTATCTTTGTGCTAATTAATTTAATGTACCAGATTTCAATGAATAAAATGTGTTATTAACATACATTTCAGTTTTACCCCTATAATGTACATATAAGTTTAAATTACATAATTATCCGTATTTAAGATGACATTGATGATTGCTAGTGATAAAATTAAAGATAGTGATTTAGTGCATATATCCATTTGGGTTTGGCAATTTTTACCATTAGTTAAGCCTTATAGGAATTCTTCAAGTAGCATAAAAACTTCCGATATTGGTGTTGACCTATCTTTATCGAGTATTCACTCTATGCGCGAAACATTAATACAGTCCGGGCTTCTTTAATTATGAGAATTGATCTGCTGTCAACTTTCCAATCGAAATCATTGTTTTTGATTATAACGCGGAAAGGGCGCGTTTGCAGTCGAAGTCCTGAAGTTTATGTATGTATATCGTTGCGGCAATGGCGGCGCTGACGCCCGAGCACGGGAGAGGTCGTTAACCCCGCTGCACCCTTAACCGTTATCGTCAATATACGGCAACTTGCTGCAGGTTGCAGTTCTGTTATAGAGATTTAATTGCAATTCCTGGTTTTTATTTCCACTTATTGTTCTTAGCTAGAGTTCGAAAAAACGGGGCCTACTAAATTAAAATTAAAACATTTAGATATAACATAATATATTTATTTTTTACTACATATTATCGGATATCGGATTTTGATTCGAGTCACCTCTACTGGGGATTGGGAATTAAATGGGAGTCTTTTTCACCTCATTTAAAACTAGCTAGAAACGTGTAGTTTTTTTTTTCAATAAATTTGAGATACTTACCTCAGTAGTATTACACACGAACACGAAAAACAAACGCTAGGGACGAAGATAAGTAAAATAGGTTATGGGGGGGTTCGATTCTGATTCATCAATCTCGGCGACGCATAGTTTTAGAGATATTTGCAAAAAAAATACTATTTGTTGGAAAGTTATATAACCAAAGAACTAACAAGCCGCTAAACTAATTATTTAAAGTGCAAACGAGTACTCACAAATTGTATTATATTTTATTTTACCAATGTTTCGATTTGGTTAAATTATACAAAAGTTCATAGTTTTTAGTAATAACTATTGTATTATAATGACCACTCCCCTCCCCTCGAAATAATAGTACTTAGAGCCGTAAGTGTCCAACTAAACTAACAATTTATTTTAAACCCAGACCATAAGTTTGTACTAACTTATGAACGTAAGAATTCATACACGACTCATTGAGTCATCACATATTATGCTGATTATTCAGTGACGCAATTTATACGACCTACAAATACACCGGTTTTTGTGTTAAACAAGCCAGCGTCGATATGGACATGAAAAATCACAACAGGTGCGAAAAGGACTCGCATCTTGAGGGTTCTGTGCATGATTTAATTATGTATATTAATAAAAAAATATTAAGGATCAATATTAAATCTGCAGTAGATTATTTTTCAGTAATATGGGTCATGTTATTGTTGATGTTTCAGCTAGAAAGTAACTATTTTTAAACGGAATTCGAAAATAGAGGACGCTATCAAGTCGTAGGATCTTCTTCGGGATATATGTTGGACCTTGCTTTATACCTAATCTTATATTTTTGCCTATATTTTTCAATTATATGCGATGGTTAAGTAAAAAATGAGATTCTTTAACTTGAAAAAATTAGTTTGAAAAAATTCATCAGACATGTCTTTGTATTTCTTAACAATTAACTACTTTTTCGTTCCTGATAATAGAAGTTTTGATCAACAATCGGACGAAGAAATCCTATAGAGGAAGGTATTTGCTTCTTCTGTCTTCTTTATTGTTCAGTAATGCTTCGGTTTTGCTGGTGACAGAGACCACTTACCATCAGGTGCTTTTTTGACGACTGTAAGATTTTCTCTTGGAATACGAGACTACAAAATCGTACCGTGACGTACTCGAGGTGTGGCTAATGGCTACACTACAAATTACAGTCCATTAACGGCTCACGGTATTCACCGGTGGGTCTGTATCTACTCTCTGTCCACATCTGATGGATCCTGGAAAGTACTTCACTCCATCAAGTTATAAATTATTTATAGAAAGATTTATGACTCATTCAATTGCTTATACAAAAAATATCGGTTTAGCCACCTTTACAACATGATAGTTAACAAGAATTAACGTTTTTATGATTTAAAGAAATCGGTTTGTCCAGATGTTTTCTTATTGTTTGTAAGTACACTTTGCACTCAATTTATCCAACGTGTTTAGACCAACTAAAAAATCTGAATGAAAAATTATTAATCAACGCTACTTCTCAATAAATGATTGTTCCTTGCATACTTTGTAATTAGTAATAAAAGTACAAAATATCCGCGAATTCACTCAAGGTTTACCTCCATACGTCTGGCTGCCGCGAATCATACGCGTCGATCTCATTGACCGCGTATCGGTTCCAAGAAGGAACGGTGACGGCGCCGTTGTATCATACGCTGACAAAGTTATTTTCTGTACAATTAGTCACGCGTGTATCCGCCGCGGGATGGTCGCGCGCTGCAGTAGGCCGCGCGTTGAAACACAAAACTAAAAATCGTCCGAGATAATGCTCCAGTTGACTTATTTACGCGAATGATAAGCGCTTTCGTAACTAAGTGCGCAAACAAGCAATAGTCGTATACCTAGTTGTTGCTGCAACTTGCAACAGCAAGCTTTTCGATGTTCTCCAATAGTGTAGTGTAAATGTGTTGTGCTTTAAACAAATCATGTCCTATTAAGTGTAACATTATCCAAGAACAGTCCTTTTAAGAAATGTGAGAGCACAGCTGTCGTGATAAGTGAGCCCAATGACAATCTTACTGTTGTAGTGTTTTAGAATTATACTTTGGAATTATTTTAAGAACTGCAGTGCACTAAATCTATAAAATTCTATAGTAAGTGAAGTTTTCATCCTGATGTTATCTTACTCAACGCTTATTTTAGCGAATGTAGACCGCGATATCCAGATTTTATTTAATTTATTTTAAGTATTGCCAATGAAAATTGTGCTACACTCTTAGCATTATTTGTGATTCATGTGATTTCCCAATTGTAGGCTACCAAAACTATTTTTTTTTTTACTTTTTGTTAAATTATTGCTTATTTAGGTAATATTTTAATTCTCTGTCTGTTATTGTTGGATTTATTATGTTAATTGGCGATAAATGAGAAGGAGATCCATTTTATGGTAAGGGTTTCCCATTGCTATTGGCCAAAAAGAAGAAAGAAAGTATTAGTTCTCAAGACCCCAGCCGAAACACGACGTGTCTTGTGTTGGCTGATTTTAGACGCTAGCAAAAGAAATGTAGCTTATCAAACAGGCTGTATATTAACATTAAGTATAGTATTCTAAAATATATGCCATAACATGTTTCTTTTGAAAGGTAGGACCTATTAATGGTTCCACTGCAAGCTCCTTCGCTATCCTTATGCCATACAAAAATAATCCCCGAAAGCAAGTTTGGAACCAAGAACCTTACGCATATTCCGATTATCAAAAGTAATCCATGTCTGTCAAATGAAGCACAGAGAAATGTGTTTGTCTCTGCATTGTCTGTCTGCACCGTTTGTTACTCTGATTTTTTTTTTTATTTTACTTGGCTTTTGTGGATTAAATGTAGCAACTTAAATGTTCACAGATTGACCGGAAGTTTAGTACATATATAACTTTACTTATACTAAATCGGATGATGATCATTATGACTGACTAATGTCAATGATATCATATTTGCGTTAAGTATATTTGAATACAATGTTGGCAATGGTCTGTAGGTAAATTATATTTACATCCATTGACATTATTTGATACTTTATTTCTTTTTATTAATATTTTTAACGAAGATGTGTTAGGTGTTGCATGTATTGCATGTAATATCTACACCAAAAATCAACAGCGATGTAATTAGCGAAAAAAAAACATCAATGATATCCCAGTCACAGATTAGAAATTCTAAAATGATAATTTATGAGCTCTGTGTACCAATTCATGTTGCTATTTGTTTGACCTTAAAAATTAACGCTTATGTTTGTTGATACAGTACTACGAATACGCTCGTATTGGACATAGTAAGCTTTATATTATATGTAGTATATTTAAGCTTTATCTATCCGGTACAGGTACTTCCGGGGAACAAGCATGAGACAAACAAACAGACAAGCAAGTCCTATAAATAAGGGTTCCATTTCTTCATTTTATTTTCAGCACCTAAGTATAATAATAAACGTTTGGTACTTAATCCGAAGGTGGAGACAAAACTTATAAACATGAGATGCGGTTAGATAAACAGTGGGCGATCTCACTTCGTATCGTTATCAATATGAGGTTGACGTGTTTGACATGTGTCTCGGTGTTCCACGCTGGGCATGGCGACCTCGATAGAGATGCGTGGGCGGGGCCCTTTCTACACAGCTCGCCCGCCCACAGCACCACGCACTATTGAGCCACACGCACTGTCAGATGCAAAACAGATTAAAAAAAACAGTAAATTGTGCTCGACATGTCATGTGCCTAGATAGATATGTGTAAAAAGATTAAGCTGTATATAAGTTATTTCTTATAATATATATTATATAATATTATTATTAATATATTATAGGCGTAGTAGGAATAATATTTATGACATTCAATATTAAAGTATCATTTTGTAATCGGATTTTACTGGCATTAATAACATGTGTACAATAAGATTATTATCTATCAATCATCAATAAGGTAATCAGTCATAATTGTGCCAATATTATATAGTACATAAACTTGATTGATTAGGTGATGAGGGTGTACTTGTATCCTTTAGAGTGATAGTATTTTTATTGTGTTACAAAATGTTACATGAAATGAAAATAAAAATGATCTCATAGGAATCACTAATTCTGAGTAAAATTTGATTTATATGATATTGTTTCAGAATTGACTAAGAAATCGAAACGAATCGAAAACAAAATGAACATGCCACTATGGAGCTTGGTGGTATGCACGTGGGCGGGGTTGTTTGTCGCGTGTGGGGCGCAGCGTGCCGAACAACTGCTGGCCCAGAACCCCTGCTCGGGGAAGACCACGTGTAGCGACTGCGCGCGCACAGCAACCTGTGCGTGGTGCTTTGCCCCGGAGTTCAATGGTCCCCGATGTTTCAACCCCGCTATGGAAGGTGGCACAGCTGGTTGCGACGAGGCTTACATCTTCAACCCGGATAATCAACATTCTATTTTGTTTGAAAGGGAACTCACGCGGGGTAAGTCTGTAAAATTTATCAGCAATCAAAGGATGTAATGCAGATTTTAAGAGTGACTGTTATCCCAACTTCTCCTTATACTCAAATGGAACAAACTTAATTTAAAACCGACCTGTGAAGGATATCTTACTCTACTTTTTATGCCAAACAAAGTAATGGAAGTGATGTAATAATATAGAACAGACAGAATTGACGTGGCTGACGTGGATTGCGGAAAGGCGCGCCGGTTCCGCGCTCGCAATATCACATCAATCACGATTTCTAAATATTGGGGTAAATGTAGATTTTGGGAGCGTAGAAACTTTACTGTTATAATACTCTTAACTCATGGAAAATCAAAGAGTAAACGAGTTTTCCACTTCCTACTGAAATTAGACTTCTTTTGTAGCTCGCGGCAGGGCCGGTATGGGCATGGAAGCATCAATGAGCGGCAGCAGCTTTAGTAGTAGCAGCAGTAGCAGCAGCAGCAGTAGTGCTAAAGGTGGAGGGTACATGGCTGCGGGCGGGGCTGCCAGTGGCGAGAATCTCGTGCAAATCAAACCTCAACGAGTTAAGCTTCAACTCAGGATGAGTGAGTAACAAATAATATAAACTGATATCGTACATCATGTTGATAGATCACACTCTATATATTACACTGTGCCCATGAAACTGACCTTTTAAGGTTTAAAGAAATTTATTCTCATTAAGACATTATGGTCACTTACATGAGAACACAATAACACGTAAATATTATTACAGTTCGTCATCATACTGGACAAAGATCTCAATGTTATTAATTTAAGGGCATTGTGACCGTTACCACAGATTAATTGATACTTAAATTTGACTTAGTATAATAATGCTTAGAACCGCATTAGGCATACGTAACGCGTGACATGTAACTATTTCAAGGAAGACTTTACACGTTGGTCAAATGGAAATATAGTCATATATGCAAAAAAAGAAATTTCCCTACTGTCATTATAGTTACCGATTAGGTAAAATTTTTCATTATCAAAAAAACACATTCTCACAATTGGACGTAGTTATGCAAAATGGATCCAAACCACAAAAACCGTTGTTTTTAACTATACCACAAATTGCATCTCCACTATCTTTAGTGAAAACAATATTCAACTTACATAGTACGTCTTTCCTAATGATATATTTAAATTAATTTTAAAAACAACCAATAGTATCGTTATTTTAATGTAACAATTTCACCTAAAGGCCTACTTTCTCAAAAGCTAGTTTTTGTGGTTGGATCTATTTTGCATAACTGCGTCCAATATAATATTATTTAACATACACAATTGTATGTGTGTCGCCGATCGCAAGTACACGATATTACTACACGTGTACATAATTTTTACCCTTCACTTTACAACATGGTATTAAAAAACTGTTTGTCTAGACGTTATAAATCTATGCCTGTAGTATGAAATGTATAACTACTGCGGATTTTTTTTTTATTTATTTTTTTCTGTTAACACCAAAACAGAATCAACATTATGTCGTGTTAATGATTTAAGAAGTATCGAACTACAAATGTAATTTATCTATTTGATTATAAAATTAAATTGGGTTTAAAGCCTAATTTACGGTTTTATTCACGAGGGATAATCATTATTACATTAAATTTAATCGTCATATGAACATGTTTTAAACTAGTAGTTATTCATATTTTGCTGCGGAAATATCTTGTACAGAAACAGGTTAATTTATGAACAGTAATTAACGTTGAACTCGAAACCCAATTCAATTTAATACAGATATTGGGATAAAACATAATAAAACCGCTTACCTGCAATTGTTACAAAATTCTGCAGATGACGATATTTTAAAACCAATATTCTTGTAGATATATTTGTTATTTATTTCTGTAATTTTGCCGTAAGTAACCAAAATACCGAAAATGAGTAATACATACCGTCGGATTCAGAAAATAAGTACGATGAACAAAAAATGACTTATGTCGTACCTAATTTAATCTATAACGGAATATTTGCTGTTAGTAGGTAAAAAAATATTTTTACTTCTATTTACAACTGTATTGACTATTCATGAAAACTCTGTTCTAAAAATAAAGTTAATAGCGTGGATAGATCAAAAGTTGTATTTTTTTCTGAACTTTTACAAGTTTTTGGCCCTTGTGAAAAGTTGTTTATACTCATTTTATTAACATAATATATTCGCAAACACAATAAAATAGTTCTACTGAACCTAATTTCTAGTCATATTGTATGTATTTATAAGAAACTCTAGCAACACACTCTCGCTTCGCTTCAAGGAATATAGTACTTCAGGGTACTTAGAGAACAGCGTCTACCTACACATCAAGCCAAATTGGTCATTAGAACCACATTGCAATTCAAAAAGAACATAACACGATATATTTTATTGTTCCATTATTTTTATTCGTATTAATTTTAATACATTTTCTATTTTCTTACTTATTTCTATTCCTTCTACGCGATTACCGCTTGATATTTCTGATTAGGTACACAGAAAACAGATATATTTACCTACTAATTGCGCATCATTTTGTAGGTCAATATCAGTTTAATAGTAATAAAAAAGGAAAAAAATGCTGTCGTAAAGTTGTAATTTCTACAAAGGTTGCAAACAAGAACGATATTTCTTTATTAGGTACATCATTGAGCAGATCCATCAATCTGCTGTCTGCGCAATGAACCATCCATCAATTTGAGCTGCTAACTTGTTATCGCAGATAATTGAAAAATTGTAGAACTTTCTGACACCTCAGATTCTACGATCAACTTTTATCAACACAGTTTACTTCATTTATTATTGTAGGTAATTTAATTTCTTATTTGGAAGCAGGAAGTCAACAAAAAAATGTAATACGAGGAGATTGCGATTTGTACCAAAAAGTAAGGACCCGGACCTGTGAATCGTACTTCTGACATAGCAAATTCTTAGCCATTGTCATCATTGGTGAAGAGAAGGCGTAACACAGCAATCATGAGTAGGTACTCCTTGTTTACCCAGTATATATTGAATATTTTCGTATAAAATCTTGCTATCCGCATATACTGTAGAGAATAAAATGAGTAGCAGAAATCCCAGTGACTGGCTAAAAAAGACAGCTACCTACGGTATATTTTGCGGTGGAATTGAAAGGCACAATTCCATTATCTATTACTTAGAAATTTATATACCTTGGAACGATCTTTCCTTGTGCAAGATTGCAGTCATATACATAATCTTAGCTTGCCTTATATAAATGTGCCCTAGCGAATTCCGACAGAGTACTCCTAATAAATTACCACTAACCGCACTCGGTGATTTCAACGGAGCTATTCTGGAAAGCTTAACAATTTCACGTCACTTCTCAGTTCGCTTGCCGCTGTCTCTTCCGTGGTTAAAACAGTGGTTATTTTTCGCACTACAATTTAATTTCTACTAAAATACCAAGTTTGTAGTTGGTACCCTAACGACCTTAGTAAGTTTTAGAGCACCTTTGATATAATTTCAGTTCTAAGTACATTTCAAAGATTTTTATTTCTATACCTTTCACTGTAACCTTTTTTTGAAATTATTCGACCTGTGATGTTTATAAAGGTGCGTTATTATTAATTAAAACCAAAATTTTGTTCTCTTCAAGTATTCATACGCGCTGGAATCGAAACGTTCAGATAATCATGAAGTTTGAGAGAATAAGATGCATGTAGAATATCAGAGGTAGAATAAATACGTAGTAACTTTATATGCGATTAGTATACAGATTCCAAGTTTACAATTCCACCAAACGACAATACAACAAGTGGTAACAGAAACGAATAAAAATGATAAATACACACAAACGAAACACTTTAACAATATACATACCTACACGCTTACTAAAACATCTTTTCCTAAGATTTCGTTATACGTAGGCGCACACACACTAACACACAATGAAACATACACACGTAGAATGCTCGGACTCCGGTCCGCTTGCTCTGGTAAATAATAGGCATTACAATCTACATAGGTACTGTACTTACTATATGACGCCTTTTCTCTTGTTTCGGCTCAGCAATATGCAGCTATACACAATCACGTTTACGTTCAAGTTTAGAAGTAGACATGAAAGGATATCAAGCAACACGAAAAAATGAGACTGCGATAGTACTAAAACGCGTAAGAAGAGTTTTAAAATAATTAAGTATGTATTTTTTTATAAAACGTTGTAGATACACAACTTTATATGTATATTATATAAACAACTGCATAAGTGTATCACTGACAAAGTATTATTCCAAAATATCAAAATACAAAGTAAATAAAACAGATATAATTTGATGGTAAAAAAACAATTCGTCCGTTTAATTATAAAAATTGCTATACCTGAGCTTAATTTGGACAGTATAGAACACTTAATGTCGTTTCTATAGAGAGCGGGAATTTCAACGAGCAAGTTATCTATCAATTGCAAAACTTTAACGCGAAATTACATCTTTCCGCCGATATTAAATTTCTGTTGTCTTTGAAAATTTATTACATTCTCAGAAACCTATTAACAATCAGCCTTTGTGACCAACCTATTGATTTACGGCTTCATCTCGTATTATTCTACAATCTATTCATTAGTTTAGCCTTGGCCCGTGCATAATTATATATTATAGGACCCAAGCGCGCCAGTAGAATTTATATGAACTTTGATATACACAGATGCATACAAAAGTAATCATAAACGAAGCAAAAAAAAGTGGTTTTAAAAACTTTGAGTTGACAATCGTATACCGTCGGAATCT
>DWPA01002286.1:0-16078 GCA_018251375.1 Calpodes ethlius
ATTTGTATATATTATTTGTATTTGTTCATATTAAATATATTTGTTCTAGTGGACTAATATATTGTTTGCGTACTAATCCGTTTGTATATATATATATATATATATATTGTCTGTATTCATTCATGTTAAGAACCAGTAAATAAAATATGTGTAAATTGTATGTATTTGTATACATGAATTGTATAATTTAGTTTTTTTTTTCTAGTGAATAAAGCTTAATAAAAAATACTATAATATTAGTTTCACGGTCTTGGTTTAATGAGTTGAGAAATACTGGCTATGTAGCAAACAAAATGGACGGCGGCGTGGGCAGTGGATATAGTGAATTATAAAGTTTTTAGAGAGCATTGCCCTTAATATTTATCTTACATTTTCAAATGTAACTTTTGACTGACATTTGTTTAAAGTTATTAGTACCCACGTATTCCCAAATAATTCAGTGAATGCGAATGTATAAGTTCATTGAAACCACTTGATTAAAAATATTAGAATGAATTCATCACAATGCGTTTGTCAAAATCAACACTTAGATAAGTTGCTGCTGGATTATTTTAGTGGACGCATAGCGTTGAATTGTCCGGTTTGTGATTCATGACCGAATACACAGACAGAATCGATTATTTGTATTTTCACCTTGTTATATAGGTATTGTTCTTGAATATGAAGGTTAGATTACTATGTAACAATTTGCAGTAGACAATCGACTTACTTAATGTAGAGTCAACATAACTGATACTACTCTGTGCCAGGGATAAACATGTGGGTCGTTTATTTATAGTAGGTTTATGTTACCTACGTGTTCAGGAAAGTGCCAATATATATTAAAATATATACAAATTAATAAGTACACTAATATTGACTCATAATAATGAAACTCCTCAGAGTAACATGTGATATAATTAATTGTCATGTATCTGTTTAACAGGTTATGTTACAAAGAACAGACAGACTGACGTTTTATTAGTAATAGATACACATGGAGCGTTGTTATTGCAAAATTAATGTGTTGGTTTTCGTCCAGATGGTATACTAAAATAGTTGACGGTTATATTTCAACGCAGCAATACAATCAAAGCTATTCCGTGTAATATATTATTGCACATCGCTAAAAACTATATTTCAATTTAACTCGCTGCTCACTGAACATAAATTGTGTTAGATTTCCATTCGCACATCCATATCCAATAACCATAACACGAAACTAGGGCCGCCATGTTTGAAGTGTCTATGGAATTGTTTCTTATGTAACTTTATTTATGGTTGTCAATTATATCACTTATATTTTCTTAATTTAAACGCAGTCAGATACGCAAGGTTCATTTGTTATTAAACATTTTATTCAATAAAAATAATTGCAATTTGTAATTCAATTAAACTTGGAGTTTATTTAGATTTACGAACTATAATTGTAAGTAGATTTTAATCAGTAGTAATTGTATTGGAAAAGAATAATTTTAATTAATTTGTTTCATATATTTTTATTATGATTTTGTTCAGTAAGTAATAGAATTAATAATGTTATTACATTTGTTTAATTATCTGTCTAGTAAGTAACGGAAATAATAATGTTGTTTAAGTTTTTTTTTTGTCTTTATTTTTTCTCTCTTTGTTTTAACTCATCGTTCTAGCGGTGATATCTTCGTTGCTGCGTGTTTGGTTGGTAACGATGACCATTCATCATTAGGTAGCTCATTTCCTCGTTTGTTCGCTATTTTAATAAAAAATAAATATGTTTCAAATTTCAATGACCATCGAGATATTTTGACATATGTATTTACATACTTTAAAGACATTCCACAAAGTAAATTAAGCCAAATATAAACTTTTTTATTATATTTTCTATTTTTCCATGTCCTGTTCAATGGCATCGAGCGGGTCACCCTACTCGCAACTCACCGTATCCCATGACGTGTGACGTATGACGGCCGTTCGTTAGTATCGATGGCCTTAGCGACAGGTAACGTCATGGCCTAAATAAACGGTTATGAACTACCGCTATATGTTACCGGTTAATGTTATTGGTATTTACACACTTATTGACGTCACAAACTCTCATACATTTGCATATAACTGAGACATTTAATACCAGGAGACATGAGAACAAACTTCGTTTCGGGAAAAATATAGAAGATTTCTACCTACTCATTTTATTTATAGGTATAGATATATATTATTTGATTGTTGTCATAACTTCTTTATTTGTTCGTCAATTTAAATGAAAAAGCAACTAAACGTTAAGTGAAGCCTATTACAATATAATCCTGAAAATTGTATTCAAATCAGATAAGTTGTTTCTGAAGTTAGCGTGCACAAACATACAGACTTACTAACAGAATGGAAAAATAGTGTTTTGGGTTCTCTTGTATGGCTTTTATACATATATTAAAAGCTTCCTATTATGAATTTTTAAATATATTTGTCAGGTACTCGGGTTGATGGCAGAAGGGAATATAAAAAAGATAGTTATAACGCTTGGTATTGTAAAATATAAATAATATTCTATTTAACAATCATTAATAAATAAACGATAAATAAATAAACAATATCACACTCATACCCCCGCAGTAGGATTCCCTGTCGCGGGTGCCATGACCCGTGAATAAATATTTATCTGTCACCTAAATATCTGTTCCGGCTGGGAATCGAACCCGGGACCCCTCGCTTCGCAGGCAGGGTCACTACCAACTACGCTACGAGGCCCTCATAATATATTTAAAGTTGTTATTTGATAAATAGTTTTATTTCTCGGTCTGACTCTAAAAACATGTCGGGTTTATGCTTATTTAAAATCTTTTAATTAAATACTCAACAAAACAGCAGATGTATACGTAATGAAATAGTGACGTCACTCGGAAAAATATTTCCAAGTCGCGTATTTTACAAGTTTTTACTTAATTCCCCTAATTAGTTGTTTAGTTAGAAAGTAACAGAGTTGTTTGGAGTTTATATATTATTTTAATATCTGTGATAATAGGTTTTTATAATCCGATAAATGGCTTCGTTATATGGCTTCAGATGAGGAAAATTCTGAAAGGCTATAATTATAAATATTTAATTTTATATACGCATTAATTGTTTATCGTTAAGTAATTACTTAAACAACTATTCATATTGTAAACTGGTGTAAATTTTTCCTTCGTTCAAATTCTAAGTTATTGAATAAAATAGTTGACTTTCTAGTTACTTAAAGTCGTTGTTACTTTAAATTGATGTATTGAGTAATATTTACAAATAGTGTAGAATCTATAGAAGAATATGTGGAACCACTTAAATTGTGTAGTTGTCGATATGTTTTATGAAGAAACTGGTATTAATAAACACAAATATATATCAATGTTAAATATAATATGGAATGAAATTCCTTAACGCCTCTTACAGTAGGAGTGAAGTAGATATATTATAGACTATGGTGCAAATGTGAAGCAATGAAAGACAATATCAAAGATTAGTATTTGACAGGTTATTTAAAAGACCACTAGCAATGCAATATTTAGTAGTTCTAGTAGTTTTTTAACTTACGTGATTAAAATTTACAAATACAAAACATATACATATATTCATACCGAATTCATATTCAATCGGCTTGAATTGTAACTAGAAACTGAGTTCACATTTTACGTCAGAACTGATAGACAGAGTAATTTTATATTAATTATGACATGAAATTATATCATAGTCTGTACTTGTCTGCGCGCCTTACAATAATTCATATCCCAAAGCGAGGTTTAGCAAAATAGCAAGAGACGCGTAAAAATGTTCATAATATAACCAGACCCGCGGCGCCAACGTTCGGACATGTATTAAAAAGTAAAATTAAAATAAACAGGCCAGCAGACGTTTCGCAGAATCCATGGTAAAATGCTACGCTGACATGGTTGTCATTACCACGTGTAGTGCACGCACGAAGTATGTTTCAACTTTTATACATATGTACATTTTAACTGGACGTACATCAAAATAAATGTGTTCTACATTTAGAAAAATACGTTACGTTAATATAATTTTAGAACGATAAAAAAAATAGATAGAACACATACACGACAATAAAAAATATAAAATATCACTAATACTTGCTTAGCGATAATTATTATTCTTTATAATAATATACAATACTATAATACAATTGTATACAAGTAGATAAAGCTTATGGCGCGTAAATGCGGTCCGATATAATCCATTAGAAAGTCCTCCGTCTCTTTCTAATAGTGTTTTTCAATTCCACATTTTACGGTGGCAAGCGTGTGAGAAAGGGACGAAGAGCTCCATCGTGAATTGAATTTTGTTTCTGTACTTTATGTTAATGAAATAAAATAAAATTTTGAAATCGTTCACCTTTTATAATCATTCCAATTTCATACTGTTATTTTCTTGTCAATTTTATATTCATATATAGGGTTCCATTTGCTTTTTCAGGGTTGGATTCTTCTTCACTTTATAAATAGCTGATAGCGCTCAAGTGAGAAGTTGGCAACCATAACATTGAATTCCAAATCAGACGTAGTTCTATGCTCCCCGTCTTCACACGTCATGGGAATTACAATTAGTAAAAGATACTTAGGTTATTATTAGTCTACTTTGCAACAATCTGCGATTAAAATGTATTACGGTATATACTTTAAAACATGCGTGATACCTCCCTCCCTCCCACAAAGGAAAACATGCACTACAATAAATTAAAGTACCACTACCAACACGTGTTTCGCTTTGAACCGGAGCATCATCAGGGTAAGTTAACTCTACGATGGTTAGTTGCTAAGTATTCTCAATTATTATTGTCGTACTTAGGTATATTGAATACTTTTAAGCAACCTTGGGGCGTTAAGGGCTTCGTTTATATTTAAACCTTGGTGAACCTCCGCTACTCGCCGTGCGCCCTCCTGAACATCTAATGAGGGTAAGACAAATGTTTCATCCTACTGTAGGTCGTTGACCCTTGTACCTGTCAGTTTAATGCCAAAACTACATGGTTATAGGGTATCATTCTAAAGAGTAACCACGAAACATACTTGTTTTGGCTTTTTAAACTAGTATAATTTAATGCTTGCCCACAACTCCAACCAATGATAAGTATAACTCTTCTTTTGGTTGCATCATCAGAGAGTAATTAATAAGCAAGTCCCTCCTTATCCTATCCAGCAAAGCATCGTTGAAGATGTTACTGACATTAATGGACGATGTTGACCAATTACCATCAATAGACCCATGTGCTCGTTGGGTATTCAAATAAAATAAAATGTAAGTAATTTAATTAACATATACCCAGTAGTTATATGAAATTATATTTGAGAATTATTAACGAATACAAAACAATCCTTATTTATTTTCTAAGTTAATTTTATTTTGATTAACAGAACAGGATTACCGACGTAGAAAAGTTGTTAGGTTATCCCTATAACGTAATTATAGAATTTTCTCTCCCTTCACAACCTTAACGGGAAGTTACGTTTCGTTATCATAAACAACAGATTCAAAAATAATTGTAATATCAACTGTTCCGGTTAACCTAATGATGAACTGAAGCGTGTAAATCTAAGCGATCGAGCGAACTAAGCTGGTACTCGATAAGCTCAGTGATCGCTATAGGCTAAAAACGTTTAAAACTAAACTAGACGAGGTAAAAATGTAGTCTATTGAATGCCTTTTTAAATACAATGTAACATCACATCGACTTTAACCAGCGGACAATTAAGGTTCTTCAGACGACACGTATATTGTCTGATATTGACTTTTGATTGATTTATTTTTTTACATATAAGTCAGTGCTTTACTATCCCACCTGATGGTAAGTGGCGATATAGTCTATGATGTTGAGCGCACTAACTTATAAAAAGCCTATTCACTCTCCGTTTGAAAACTCCCACAGGAGGAAACACCGACGCAGGCAAGCTATTCCATTCCTTCGCAGTACGCATAAGGAACTAAATTTAATAAAGAACTCGATGAACCATCCGATCTTCGACCGCTTATATCCCTATCATCAAAGTCATCACCGATGTATTGTGGGCTAAGAACCAGGAATCTACTTAGTACTTGCTTTCGATAATGAAACCATGATAATTTTGGCTTTGGCTCAAGGATGAATGGAACATTACACCCCTTTTTAATTTTATTCTGTGGTAAAATATTGTCATAATTAGTTTCGAAACATGAGGTACGAAAAGTTAGTGATGACTTGGCTCGAAGCCAAAATTTCTGGAGCGCTAGGCCAATTTTAAACCACCAGCTATCATTCCTTTTTGTTTAGTCAGTAACTATAACGAGTGAGTCTACTTCACTTTAAGTGTTACTTTAGAGTTAGAACTAACTAACTTTTCTGACCCCTTTATGAGGTGGTACAACTTTTACAAGCTAGACTAGTTGTAGGTAAAATCGTTTTGTCATTGGAAGAACATCCAATTCTGTCTTAATTCGTCAAATCTCTTGAACTTTTGTTTTTTATGTCAATATTTGAGAAACTAACAGACGCTCGCTGTCTCGTCACTTGATGTTAAAGTTCAAGAAACATTTTAAAATTTATAAGCATATTGAAAAATATATAAAATAAATTATTTCCACTTAGACAAGACATTTACTAAAAAATAAAGAATGGTTGAATATAAGTTATGTTTTTATGAAATCCCTGTTTGCTATTGCGGTAAAAACAGTACAATATGAACAATAATGCGTTGCATATTTTAAAACTGTCACAAGAATAATTACCTACTTCCAGCACCACTGGCCACGAATCCATGAATACTAAATGTATTGCTTTCAACTGCCCATTTACCGCGCCATTACCACATTTAGTTAAAAGCTACGTAATCTGCAGTGTTGATAAATTGTTAACGGGAGTTTTATTCAATATCACTTTGGCAAACAGTGTGGGTGCGGTAATTATTCATATTAATTGATACAGACCGCATTAATCCTCGTACATGTTCCGCTGTTTTATGAACCACATTGTCGCTTATCATATCCTTTACCATTTTACTTTACCGTTACTTTATTCCCTCCTATCTTTATTTATATCTATTCATTCTGTATTCAATGTATTATCTCCATGAAGTTACTATTCATCATATTCTCCGTCGTTTTTAAACGTTCGTCTACCCCAATAGTTTGCAATTCTTCTTCTCGATCGCCAGCTCCTGAATTCACTATATAATCTATACATTCATATATATGAAATAATAAAAAGTTCAAGTGTTAATTTTCCCACGTATATTAATCGTAAAATAATACTGCAGGATTCAAACTCGCACGTGACCTTCACACCCGACGTCGAGACATTCAAATCACTAAGTTATCATTGAATTCAAGCGAGATAATTATTAAGCATCAATCATAAATTCAAATAAAATCCATTTGATGTCCAGCATTTCTATTCATGAATTCGAAGCGGCGCGGCGGCGGCCGTAATGAACAATTTTTCCCCGATCGTTCCGTCTCATGTTCGCTCTTTAATGGCCGAATTGAAATGCAAATGCTTCGTCCCTTTACATTCGAACGAGCGTTTAATAGACGATAAAGATCATTGTTTCTGTTCTGCGGAATACGGGATAATTTGATTGTAATAGTTTTGATAGTTTCCAATGTATTTTAAGTTTTGGGACATTCATCTTTAGCTAAAGCGAAATCCTTACCCTCGCGTTGTTTCTTGGTATTCGGATAAATCAATCGTGCTGGGTCTTTATTGCTGAATATCAATGAACCTTTACTACCAGTCTTATTCCGGCAGTATTCGTACAGATTGGTAGATTGGATTGGATTGGGAGCTTTACTAGCCTAGCAGTTAATCTTTTGGAAACCGTAATGAGTTTTAGAAGCCTGTTTCGGAGAACCAAAAACAATATATGTATGTAACCAACTTGTTTCTTCATGAAGAGAAGAGAAGTAAGGACATAATTTTTTGAAAAATCAACGTTTTAATGCAATGGACTTAAAATTAAATTGCGCATGGACATTTTTTCTGGTATTTCATTTTTAAATAGCAATTAAAACTCAGTGGAAATAGCTCCTATATGCGCAAGTAAATATTTACGTATTATTTTTGGCAATATCCTATCAATACTTACTGACATACTGATTTAACCGACTATAACAGTTAGGAAGTATGGTCATTTCAACGGCGATATACTTGCCATGGTTTCATAAACTGAAATAAGGTTAGTATTAATTTATAATATTCGCATAATTTTAAAAGTCAGAGATGCATGTAATATTGGTACTCAGGATACTGACAATCAAACCAGTGATCTAGCTATCACTAATTCTTGGATCACAAAAGTAACAAGTGAATAAATTATTGAAAAACATTTTTATACATGTCAGAAGCGGAAGGTATAGGAGCTACAAAATAGAACGACGTAGTCCTATTGTGTTCAAGCTCATTCGGGTAATCTTGAAAAGTACAATGATACATTTCGAGATATATTCAAAATCCGATGATAGAATAGGGGAGTGATAACGATAAAAGCGTGATATAATTTTCCAAGGCCGGTTTAAAGCCTTCAATGATCACTATTATTTTTATTAATTCATTAAGTTATTATTAAGCTTGTTATCTTTCTGTGAAGTCTGCTTAGCTAGTTAGAATTATCTAGCATGGAAACTACCCGTGTGGTAGTGGTGATCAAGTTAGGAGATTTGAAATCCAATACTTTCTTTTCCTCTTGCCGTTATTTCTGAATAGCAACATCTCAGTCATGTACTTGATGTTTCTTATGAACAAAGATGACGATAATTATTCGTCTTCTCTTTTGTATTTACATCAAAATCCACGATTACCATTTTATTGTTCACAATCACTATAATTATGTTTTAGGTGTATTTGAAAATTATCACTTTAATGATTCTATATTAGTTGACGAGTATGATGTTAATTAACTCAACATTAATATCAAATTATATAATGAATTTTCAATCAACTTGATATTAACTAACAATGTAGAAATAAACTTAGTTTAAATTTGTATACATTTAAATGAAATAAAAAGCTACTGTTTACTTCGAGTAAACGATTATTCATCTAAGAAGTAATGTCATTATTAGCCTTTATTTAAAAAGTTGAGTCGACCCTCAAATCACTCTCTAAGAAATAAATTATTAAAGGCGAGGATAGAAGGAGAATTCGATCAAGGTTTGAGAGTTAAATAAAAGTTTTAACGATAAACCAGTTAAAGTCGCGGTAAACTCATTAAAATAGAATGGAAGGAATAATACGAATCAGAGAATTCAACGGAGCAAGATTACGACAGGTAAATTTGTTATCTACAAGTACTTGTGTATTCTTATTATTGTAAAATGTTTAAGGGAACATTTCGAAGTAATCAAAATCTTCTTTGTATTTCGTTTCATCAAATAACGATCTTGATTTGTACTGAGTGAATTAGGCACCAAATTATTGATTATATGTATTTGTAAACAAAAAGATGCTTATTTTTGTAACTCCTCCTCGCGTCACTTTCCTCATTGCTGCGGTTCGTGACCCCCTGCACGAATCTTCTTTTTGACTGTATTGCGCCATCGGTTTCGATTATTAGCAGCATGTAGACTTTAACCTAATAAACGTTGCTATCTAACGTATTGGGCTTCTGCTTCGCGGTCTTTTCCTTTCTATCTTGCCTCTGACAGCGGGCTTCCCGAGCGAAACGCGAAATGAGATTTAATACTATTATTAACACTTAATATAAAGTGTAAGCAATATATTTCGATCAACTTTTGAAATAATCTTGGTTGCACCAAAACACCGCACATCAACAGATTTGCACGAGACATCCTCGCGCGACATAAAGCCAATATACGCTAAAAGGTTGGCGCGTTACGCTTGCAATATTTTTGTTGCAATAAACTTTTAGACGCGCTTTGTTTTGAGCAGCAAAGGATACTTGACTGTTGTGGGAATTATAACCAAAGTGGAGAAGAAGCAAAGAAGAGAAGAAACAGATATCGTTATTTCCATATCTCCTCTCTACCTAACTTTCGGGCAAACCATTCAGTAGACAGGAGAGAAGAGGAACAGAGCGGAGCGGATAACTTTTGTACATAAAAAAACATATATTTTTACGTATAACCATGGTACAGTTAAATTACCTTGATGATGCTCCGTTTCGGGACGAGTCACGTGTTGATGGTGTTATGCATATGCATCTTTTCCTTTGTGAGAGGGAGGGAGGGAGGTACCACACGTGTCTTAAAATATATAATATAATACATTTTAATCGCGGATTGTTGCAAAGTAGAATAAATATGACTTAATAAATTAATCGTTCTTATTACCACATCTTCTCTTTGCCTTCGATCTATCCATCAGCCTGTGAAGATTCACTTCTAGACATAGGCCTCCCCTAATTTGCGCCACTGAAATCAATACTTAGCCTTCCGAATCCAATGAAAACCATTTAGCGAAACGTATATTTCATACACATATCCCCTGTCACACAAAAGGTGTCACAGGAGAATATAATACCCAGAACCGAAGAGTTCGTTTCAATCATTGTTTTATTTTTTACTACAAGAATCTAATCCTATAAAAGTTCCTGGAATACCTTATATCGAAGCTCGACCATTTCAAAATTTTCACGTACGTACGATGTAAGGTCGTGAAAACCAGATCGTGCAGGATCGTTATGAATCTAATCGATGAGAGTTAAATTCTAACGTGAATGGTGGCTTTTTAGAATTATTTGCCATTAATTTAAGACAGTAAATTTTAGCACCAATCTGTAACTAATACAACTAGACAATACCTTACACTTTGCGGTGCAAAGATTACGAACGATTATGGCGACCCGAATCCATTTTTACAAATAGGAACCCTAAAATCCTGGTATTCAAGATTTCATTTTCATAAACTTTCGTTTTCATGTAGTCTGTAATAACAGGCGGTGTTTACTAATTTTAATAATACAAACAGTTTAAGCTATTGATTTAGTTTACTTTGATTGACACCAGGAAGCGCTGTTACTCTTAACCGTATCGTATTAACCGACCACGCCGTATTACATTATAATTACCCAAGTTGATATTAGAATTAACGTCAACTTTATACTGTTTTGAACGTACATATCAAAATTGCTTCAAGTGAATCTCCCGAGCGTCATTGTAATCCTATAAACACTAATTACATATAAGCTATTTTAAATCGCTTAAAATTTCCCATTCACGGGGGAACTTGATACAATTTTAAAAATTCTTATCCTCGTCAATATAAAAATATAGTAATATAAAGCTCGTCAATAGCTACCTTAAAAAAGAAAATCGGTTTACAAACATAAGATAAAAAGGCACTGAACTATTTTATCGCTGTTAAATAGTCCGCAATAAAATAGTTTGAACGTCACTTGAGCCAATATGGAAACCACTTGGACTCACCGACGCATTATAAGATATGATGCTTTTTAAAAAATAATTTTCACTTCGATGAATATTCTCCCACCTTAGGGATGGCCTTCAGAATCTACATTGCAGTGATGTAGCACAAATTATAAAGTTGAAGTCACAAAAATTTTATAAAACTGTATAGTTGAATTGCTCGTATGACATTGCTGTATAAGTGGCAAGAACGGCAATTATACATCTGTTTTCTATTTCTACACGCTTATATATATGTATGTATATCTAGGCAGAATTTTGTAATCGATACTTAAACCACTTCTTGAAACCTGATAGCTGAAATTTTGCATACTAACTCGTTTCCGATGACGATTTCCTTTATCTGATGATGAAAAGGAACCGTAGCAAGTCCTGAGTAACGACACAACCCCATCGAGTTCAGGCTTGCTTGATTAGAACTGACGAGTACTTTCATCCTATATAGTAACCAGGGTCTGATTCACCAAATAAATCTGTGTTTTTTTTTAATATATTTAAACTGTAAATATATGGTATTATTTTTTAATTGTGTAAATTATTATAAAATTTATCTAAGATGTCACTTATATTTTCCATCATAAACTTTGTAATTTCATCACAGACTCATCTTATTATATTATCTTTATTAGTGTAGTAACTGAACTCATGATTCAAATTTCTATCTCACTGGGAGTCGAACCCAGAACGTTCTGTATGGTAATCATGGCGCCTTATGAGTCGTATATTTTGTTTCGATTCCATTATCAGGAAGTCAAAATTAATTAAGATTTACTGCTTATGCTATTGCTTATGCTACTGCTTATGCTATTTGGTGTAAAGCTGTGAGTCCATATTTGAATGATTTTTATCGCTGTTCTTTTCTTACGTGTGCGAAACCGCGAGCTACATCTAGTAACTTAAAACCCGTTTTAACAGAAGCCTTGAAACTGTATATCGGTCGATAGCACCAGTCAATTAACATCTACCTAATAACAAGTCACCCTTAAAACATACTAACTTCATTCCCAGTAATTGATTTAATTACACAGCAGCTATCTGCATTATATTAATCAAATACGTCATTTATATAAAACAGTACCGCAGTAATTTGAGGTAAATTACAGAGGCGAGTGCAGCTAAGAGCCGGATAAAATCGTTTTAGTTGTTCTTTCCGCGTTCAAAGTTGTGTACTTTTAAGTGACTTCTAAGTGTTTTAAATGAACACAAACACCAACATATTATGACGTAACACAAAGGCGTTCGAGAGATTTACAAACAAGAAACACTTGGATTACTAAATTTAGTATTGTATTTTGGAAATTAACGATTTTAGAAATTGTGACTAATCCTCTTTTCAGTAACTAAGAATTTTAACGTAGTAAGAACTGATAAAATTTAGAATACTTAGTGAATTAATTGCTGCTCTTTATAAATTGTATTTTTGCTTCTAATTTGCCTCAACTTCGTTACCAAAAGCAGCCACTCCCATATTATTTCTATATTTGCTATTAGTTAGTCAACACTACTACCTAGTTGGTAGTGAACGTTCCTGCGAAGCGAGGGGTTCAGGGTATGATTCCTGGCCGAGGCGAATATTTATATGACAGATAAATATTTTTTCTCGGGTCATGAGTGTTAGTGACGTGTTATTTGTGTTGTCGATGCCGCCCGCGACACAGGGAATCCTACTGCGGGGGTATGAGTGTGTTAGCGTTTATAAAAAAATTGATGTTTAATGGATAATATCATACTTCTCATTTTAAAAACAGTGAACGCAATCGTTTAGAAATAAGCGTTATCAACATTTCCAATTAGTGACAAAATCAAAAAGTATTTGTCCATAAAGTTACAAAGTAAACTTCCACGTAGGTCTGAGACCACCTAGTATGTATATACCTACATAATTATACCTCTATCAAGTGGCCCCACTACCCCTCATCTTTAGAAGTATAGACTGAAATCTTAATTAACGTTTGTGTGTGTGTGTGATTTAATAATAACATTTCAAATAGTAATAAAAACAAAAATTTACAGATTTCGTGCATCACACGACTATCGAGTACATTAATAATAAATCTACGGAATAATACTTAACACGTTACCTACAAGCAAACACTGTTACCCTGTTACCCTCGTAATCCAGAGAATTCCCAACAAACATCGATTACGAACTCTGCGAAACATGAAGTCATCTGAAATGAAATGAAATTTAATGTGAAAAATGTCGTTGTGACTTATTGCCTTTTTAAGGCAACCCCCCAATCCGATAGAATTTGTTTTACTTTCAAATTGTTACTAAGTAAATTGTCCAGAGGTGTTATCAAAACTTTTTAATATCATTAATTTCCAAAATATCGAGCGCCAAAGTCAAAAAATATGAAAATGATGTTTTCTTTTCCCTATTTCTTTCATTCAACAGTATTCCCCATGGGCAAAGGAGGTCGGCTTTGACTAGATAGTTGAAACTTCTTAAAACCCAAAACTGGTTACACGCAGGCAGAAAATGATTATAACAAACCCAGACTTGAGACATCAGCGACACAGCTTAACGATTGCTATCTAACGATACGATTCCATAGCAGAGTTAAAACAGGCATTGTCTGCTAGAAGTCTAAGGTTTCGTGGCTATTGGGTCAGATATTTATATGACAGACTGTTTGTTCTCTAAGCGTCGGTAATAGTGATGTCTTGGCAAGAAATCCTGGTTTGTCTACTTATTAGTTGTAATAATTTTCTACAAATCCTCTGAAAGTAGCGTTATATCTCGTACTATAAATAGAATCAAATAATATATTTCAAAGGTCATTGAATCCAAACAGAAAATTATTCACGACGCTAAACAACAAACTTCGCTGTATATTTTACTTGAAACAAATTGTATAATTTAATTCGTCTCAGAAATTAACACAATTGAAACTATACTGGTATAATTAATTGTGAAATATACTTCATAAAATGAAACAGCTTATTTCTTTGGACGAATCGTTATTTTTTTTCGGGTCGTTTTTTAAAACGATTCGTTTTACTTTTTCTGTGGCGCATAAATCCTTATGACCTTGTTCAAAGAAGAATAGTTTTGTGGACCAATCTAATGATCTATAGAAGCAGGCATTTCAATTACGTCATCATCACAACCCATAACTATCCTTCGCCTGGGCTTGAGCCTCCTCTCACAATGGAGGGGTATTTGCAGCCAGTTAGGCAACTACTTGTCTAGGTTATGATTTTAACAATCATTATAATTTTTATGTGAATTAGCTTTGCGAGAAGATTATTATTTTTGGGATTAAAAACTTCATGAAGCCTTTTCATTTCTTGTTTGAGTCAATTATCAAACTTGTCATGTTCTAGCTGAGAGCTTGAGTGCAAGTTCTTTCTTTCTTCTCTTTTCATTCTTGGCCTGCAATGCTTCGACGATGGCTTTGGAGTTACTGACATCCATGAACGAAAGTTCCCGTGTATCATAAGATGGCTTTTCAGCTCTTTTAATAACTAAGTACATACTAAAAAAATTGCTAGTACAAAAAAAAACATTGTTGTCTTAACTAACAGCTGTTCTCAACAGTCTTTCAAACTCACGACAAGATTATACGCAAAGTTGTAAGTTCAGTGACTCGGAAACAAATATTCCGCAAAACAAAGAGCGAACAACTCCATAAGAGAGTTGGAATCGGAAATTGCATTTGGATCTTGAGCTATTTGAAGATGCAGATGGAGGAATATAAATGAGCTTCTCCGCATCTCTTAGCCAATTCGAATCTCGGTATGAGTGTACCAGAAAATTTTTATCCACTCAGATTCGTTCCATTCTTGTTTCATAATTTAAAAGTTAAATCGATTTTATTACTAATGACTTTGAGCGGCAAATGATCACTTACCATCGAATGGTTAGACTGTTCGTTTATATATACTGTTCTATAACATGCCAATAATTAAAAGTTTATTTTCTTAAATTAGGTTTTTTTCTGGTCTTTCCTTGTCCTTCCTTATTTATGACAGAAAGCGTATTAGTAATGCCTTTGGTGTTTCTGATGTTTATTGGCAGTGGTGGTCATTTACCATCAGGTAGATCACCAGCTCATATATTGGTTAATGACATAAAAAATGTATATTATATTTATATCTTATCTATCCGTCTTCAATCAATATGTATGTACTGATGTACATAATTGTAAGTAATATCTTCACGCTTCAAGATTTGCCGGCAAAAAAAACACAAATAAAGGGCATCTATTACGTTGCTTATCCTGTTTTTCAGTTTACATGATTTGCCTAAATTATTCAATAAAAAATTTTAACAAACTCCAACAGATGTTTTAAATGCTGACTTTGACAAGATCCAACTTCCGAAGGTGTCAAAATTTAGAAGATTCCACCAAAATCAATATCAAGAGCAAAGCAATGAATGAAGATTATTGCCCCCACAAGTTTCTTTATCTTGGCCAAGTTGGTTTCAACTCCGTAATCTTGTTTGTTCCCGAACTAGTGGCTCATCAAAACGTGTTGTCCGTGTTTCCAGGGTTCCGTAATCCGTGGGCAGATCCAAATTTGTAATAAAATTCTGTTAGATTTAACAGAAATGCCATACTGTAAATTTGAAATTAGTTTTAAAGCCATTGTCTTAAAGGTTATGATAAACATGGATGTCACAAAGAACTAATTGCAGAAACGAACTTTAAATATTTAACAGCTCTTTAAATCCTAATGCTTCATTATATCGTTGCAGAGACATAATGAAGACATTAGA
>DWPA01002287.1:0-16078 GCA_018251375.1 Calpodes ethlius
GATATACGACTTCGGCGGGGACAACGTCAAGAGCTGCGTGGCAGTAGCCGCCAAGAGCCAGTACCGGCCGGTCGCGATGGTCCCCGGGGGGGTCGTTCAGGGCGTCCGTGCTCCTAAACCGGGGGTGATGAAGCAGATGCCGTACCGGTCGGCCGGCCCGCCGATGTCGTTCGCCCAGCCGATGCTGTATAGGGCGCAGGTGTCGTCCTCGCAGGCAAGCCAGTCGGCTTCCCCCGCGCCTCCCGCGTCCCCCGCGCCCCTCTCCTCCGCTCCCCGTCCCGTGTTCGTATCCGCGTCCTCGGTGGACGCCGTATACACGTCGCGGCAGGAATGCTCGCCCCTCGTGGCTCCGACGGCCCAGGTGATTCGAACGCACGCTGCATACGCATATTTTATATATATTTGAAATGATTATATATAATGTATTATTATGTGCACAGAAGCATGTTCATTGGCATATTTTTTTATTGATCAAAATTTTTTTTGTAGTATTTTGGATGATATCACGATAGCGTAGTGTTTGTGTAGATATTTCGAGTTGCGTTCGCATGCCGGTTGCCGCCGATGTATTTGTGGCGTTTACATGACGGAAGCATCCAAGGGGGAGACGAAACGTCGCTCTGCGATACAATTATTATATGTACATTGAGCCTCATTTCGTCTAAATATTTTTATGTTCACATCACTTTAAATACAGCAATTGGTTAAAAACCTCATGATCTGATTAAAATAACTGAAACTAATATAAATTTTAACACGTTTCAGTTCTCCTCTGGCATTATATTTCCATATAATCTCGGATATATTTTATTAGAATTTTGACGAAAGATGATTATGATAATGGAGGGAAAACAGACATAATAAAAACGTCATGGATTGTCATTATCATCATCATTCTTAATATATTGGTCATCACAATAATTGAACAATGGTAATAATAATCAAGTATTCATGACCATAATCAGATTGACGTCATCGTAATCAAATTGAGATGATTGTTATAAATACTGATAATTATGTTTAGTTACAACAAAAAGGTTATAATCCACATTACCGGTAATCAAATATGTCATCATTGTCAAAAAATGATCGAACATTGATTAATAGTTTTAATACAATGATTATAATAATGCACCCCACAAACAATTAAATGTAATTATTGCCAATAATCAAATCATAACTGGTTATAATCAAATATTGGATTCCATAATGACATTGTCATTCCATTTTCAAATATCGGTCATCATAATTTGCCCATATTGGTCATCACTAAACTAATCAAAGTACAATTATTGTATTTTAAAGTGATTACATCCAATAAAATTGTGTGGATGAAATGTATGTACACAAAATCATGTAAAATGGTAATTTTTAAGTTGAAATGTGAAAACTAATGAGGTTATACATATTATAAATATATAAGTTCTGGTATGTTGGTAACATGTGTATATAGACACAAGACAAATGTCCATAACACCTCCCCCCCTCCTCGGTACTTGTGATTCACTCCATGTTTTCTTTTTCCAGACGTTTTGTGTGACCGTTGGGTTTCTCCGGTAGAATTGTTTTTTTTTTTTTTATTATTTTTTAATCTTTATTTTAACTTATCTATTTTATTTTGGAATCACATGTGAAACGTTAATTTGCGCTGTTTATTGAAATATATCTTGTTCGGTGCTAAGTAGTTTTTTTTAAGCTTTCGCTTAGTAAGCATTATGTCGTGTTTTTATATATTGATGAAAATTGTGTTTTTTTTTTATTTTTCATTCGTACAGAGTAGTGTTTACGAGTACTTTTCACATGTGATTTTTTTTTTAATAAATGGAACTAACTTTGTATTCGGCCATCCAACTCATAATTTTGGTATATACCGGTCATTGTCCTGATTAACAAAATTGTCCATAATTTACTAAAACATCTCGTTTTGTACAAAATTTTACATAAAAAAATTGGTACTAACTACAAGGTTAGTTCTAAATGTTATTGTGTTAACAGTATAACAAACACGGTTAGATTTTTAACAGATCAAAATTTCAAATTGGGAACGCCATTTTGTATTCGTAATTTAACTTTATTTAAAATAACTTGACTGTATACAAAGTAAAATTTAAAAACAAATTTATTTCAAGTTTTAAACGAACTGGATCTTAATTTTTACTCTGCCCACCACAGGTCTGTAGAGAAGTGTCTAATAGAAGTTCTGTTGTTTGTTATACTATGCTTAAAAAAAGCGCGAATGACTTTTTGATTTTACAATTAAAATTATAAAGGAAGGTATAAATTCCATTGAATAGGCTCGTACTAAGTCGGCTAAGGCTACTAACGCGGGCACTATAATGTAAGGAGAACCGTTTTTATGAAACAAATGAATCGTTCCATTTTTAAATTTTAAATGGTGTACGAACGTTCGAAATTTAAGAAAGTCGTTCGCGCTCGTTTGCTCTCTGCTGGATCAGTGTCAATGTTATTTGAACCGTATCGCTATGGGTGCAGAGTCCAGAGTTGGACACGGAGCAGGCGGTGGAGCGGCGGCTGCTGGCCGAGCTGGCGCGACAGCAGCACCAGAGCGAGGAGGACAGACGATGGCTGCAGTTGCAGGAAGATAATTTGGTTAGTATCCTAACTTAAGTATTTGAATCCCATAAAGTAATTTGACATGTATTTTGTTGTACGCATTTGTTATTGTTATTTATTAACATACATAATCACATAAATTGTGACGTCATTAGTCAGGAGTAAAATCTTCTGACATGTAGATATAATATTAAAGGTAATTAGAAATAAAAGACAATTTAATTTATTTATATAACTGCAGACGTGGATTTCATAATTATTTGTATAGATATTCAGTCAAATCAACTTTTAATCTCCACAACAAACAACCGTGTAAGGTTTAAGACAGTGTCGAAATAATAAGATTTTTGACGATGTGCGATTGAGGCGGCACTATTTCAATTTATTGCCTCCAAATATCACGATGAAGTGTTATTTTATATAACTGCTGCTATTTTTGTTAACTTAAACGACGTCAAACCAATTATACCAATTCGATTTTACATCGCAACTTCGAAAATATTCTAAATGGTGGGAAAGCGCCAATGCCGCAAATCGCAAGGCCCAATAAGCGACGCGCGGTCGTTAACAAGCCACGCCTTTAAAAATGAACTTCCTCTTTGTCGCAATTTTATTTGATTATTCCAATTACTATCGTACGATGAAGTGATTTAGGTCGAATTTACGTTGTTATTAACTTTATTGTCTGATGTAGAAGCGGCTATCGAACGTGCAGTTGAGCGCGCCGCCGGCTCCGCCCCCGACCGTCGACGAGCAAGAGAAGAACGACGCGACTCCAGCGCCACCTACCGCCGCGCACGACGGCAAACCCTCTAGTCAACCGCATTCTGGTAATTATTACTTCATTTACTAAGCTAATGTATGATATAAGACGTCTGATGGTAACAGGTCAACACCATGAACTTATGGGTCAATTTCATAGAATTGTATGGGATCGGTTCTCTTGTAACAGTGTGCACCTTTTCGAAATTATGGGAGAATAAAAAAGATTATGTTCAGAAGTGTACAACATAATTCATATCACCATCACAATTAACTGTCACACGATTCATTTAATTGAAATTTGAATTATAAATATATATGTAGGACTGTCAGAAGTGTATTGTCGCCATTTTCTTCTTCATCAAAGCAAGTGAGCGTTTTATTTTAATAAGAACACAATTTTGGAAGTTAAAAGTGCGTGTAGAGATTGAATATAGTGTCCCTTTATGAATGATCAACATGCTAAACAACTAGGCTAACATCGTCCGATCGATTTATCACCGTGTGTTTTGTCCCGTTTTAACGTACAGGATATTGAATAAGTAGGTATAGAACAAAGCATATTTCAGTAAGAAAAAGACATACACCAATAATATTTTTTGACTTTTTTAACATTTTGCGACGATACATTCTTTATTGATCGTGATTTATTACGTATGTTTTGTATTATTTTGGTGTATAAAGTGTATTTGTATCCTATTTTGCTGTACAGCGGCGAGTTCATCGGAGACCAGTCCGGCGAACACTGTCAATTCCAAAGAGAGGCCACCGAGCGAAGACAAGGTAGAGTATTATTTTAATCTGACATACATATTTACAATGAGTTCTTTATTATATAACAAAAATAATCTTTGAACTCTTAGGTAATGATAACTAGAAATAGATATGTATTTTGAAATTTCTTCGTTATTCCCTCCAGTTTAAATTTTAAATAAATATAGAATTACATAATTCCTACTTAACATGGCCAAATTATTGGTCCTTCGAGCTAGATTGTCAAGAAATTATCTAATTATATATTTAATGTATGGCGGGCCGACGCCAAACTTTATATCGTATACTAAAATTTAAGTTGAATTGTCAATAAACGATTTATTTTATTTCATATAGTTTATTTTGAACACTAACTTTATTAACACGAAAAATATCAAAGAAAAATCTATTTTTACTGTCACATTTAGTGCTTCGAATAATGAAACTATCCAGTAATACATTGTCCGTGTCGCAGGGTGGTCCGGCGGCGGGCGCGGGCGCGGGCGAGCCGGTGTACGCGGCGACGACGGCCGTGGTGCGCTGCGTGATGCGGCTGGCGTCGGCGGCCGTGCGCGGCGCGGCGCCCGCCGACGTGCTGGGGGCCGTGCGCGCCGCCGGCCACGCGCTGCGCCGCCTGTGCGCCACCGTCGACCGGCTGGTCACCCTGTACCCGCCGCAAGCGCAGAGGTGACCTCTACTTACCTTACATGCACGTAGACACACGCAAACACACGCATATACACACACTTACACGAACGTACGCAATTAGATAATCTAATAAATTCATATTATGTATTATTATAGATATAATTTTTAACTGATTGTTGTCTAGCTGCAAAATTATGCACGTTGTGGCACCCTGTAATTTTGATACACTAAATTGTAAGACCAATTAGCAATAAGCTGTCATATCTAGTAGGTATATACTAGTGTTGTCTGTGTTGGGTGTGCTATAAAAAATAACTGATATTAGTACTGGAGGTCATTGTTTATTTTTTAGAGGAACAAAATTTTGTACCTGTATTAAACAATTATTATATTTTTTGACTAGACCCTTTTGATACATGAATTATATTACATTAAATTGTATATATATATGCAACAGGGAAGTGGAGATGGCCCACCAGGTGCTGAGCAAGGACATGGCGGCGCTGGTGGAGGCCATGCGGCTCGCCATACAGTACGCGAACACCACGCTCCACCATGACTACACTAAGTGAGTTACTCATTGCTACATAATATATTAATAACAATATTTATATATATAAACATACACGATATATACCGTGACATCGCGATATCTTGAAAATTATTTAAAAAAAATATAAACATTTGGAAGGGGATTTTTTGAAGAAAGCGTCATCTTTTTTATGAGGGTTTTATTGATATGTCACTATTAAATTCCCTGGGTTTTAAATTGGATACTGATTCTTTTTAATTAAGAATAACGCATGTTAGAAAAAAAATTGTTAATAAATTTAAATTAAGAATAGTATAGAAAAGTTTAATGAGATTGAATAAAGGTTAGTGTAAATAAAAAAATATATATACTCCAATGTAAAAGGTGTGGCGTACATAATGCCAATATATCATTAAAAAACACCCCACGCTTTTTTACATTGCGTCATATTTGTATTAAATTATATTTCAATATGTCTGTCGACTACAGGAGCATGTTGGCGGCCGCCCACGTTCTGGCGATGGACGCCAAGAACCTGTTGGACGTAGTGGACTGCATCCGCGAGCGACACCCCGGCGTCGACTGGCGCTCCGCCCTCGAGCCCGAGGACTACCCCGATAGCCCCCCGCACTCTATCAACCAGGTGTGTTCAACGTTCTTGATGCTTGACCGGTTTTGTGGTCGCTGAAATTAATTTTTGAATCAAACTTAATAATATTTTTTATCATAGTCTATATTATGATATGTGCATGAGCGTACCATAGAATGGTGCGTAAACACAACCAGCACCCTTTAGTTTAGTAAAAACAACGTTTTTAATCTAAAATTAAAGTGTGCTGTCTGTAAAGTTTTAGATGAAAAATAACATAGTTAGATTTTATTGTCAACCGAATTTAACATTTATTGCTGGAATTAAAAATAATCTTTAACATAATGTCGATTTTTATCCGTAAAGCACAAATAGTTATTAAAGTGTTTTTTAAAATTGCAGGTACCCCCACAGTCAAACCAAACTTCGGTACCACCATACGTAACTCCATCTCCGCTTAGCAACCAACCGTCTCAAGAGGAAGACATGCCTCCACCGAAGCCAGACTTCAAGATCAACCAGCCAGTGACGACCGTGGTCACGCCGAACGCGGACTACACGCCCAAGGAGCACAACAGCCTGCCTATAACCACCAACCGCGTGTCTACCCTCATTCACAATTATAATCTGTACGGGAACGTCCGCGAGCCCCAGCATATATATGGCAACACTGAGGGCGTTTCGTTTCAGCATTCCCAGTCGTGTGACGATTCTAAAATTGATTTAGCTCCTCTCGAATCGGTGAAAAGTCGCGTGCAAGCGATTTCGGGGAAGATCGAAACGCCCCCTATATATTCCATCAGCAAGAAGATGATTCAAATAGATCCTAATCTGACGCACACCGATCAGGGTTGAGCGTTCGCTTCGTTGATTTTAGTTCGCTTGTAGTGGCTGGTTGTGTTGGTCGCCCCGGGTGCGTGCATTGTTTTTGCTTGACAGTTTTAGATGAAACTTAACGGTCTAAACAAATGCGTTTTGGTTTTCATATCGGTATATAATACAGGATTGCTTGTACCCAGTAACATATATGTATTGAATGTTATTCTTTATGTTTTTTTTATAAAATTGACGCGAAAGATTTACCTAAATAGAAAAATACGCCAAATAAATTGCTTATTACAATCGAATTTTTATCAATTATCAGTGATACTTTACTTTTTTTTTATCGAAGACATCTAGATTTTTGTATGTATGTTACCATCCATACAAACACATAGATACATCTACAAGTCTTCAGACAAGAAGCGTAAATAACATACCATTATTTTTTTTGTTTTCTGGCCATTGAAATATTACATTTAAATTACCAATAAAGAAAAGTCTATTACTTCTTACGTTTGCGTAATAATAGCAATGTAACCATCAATGTATGCAATCCCGGGGCGATCCGATAGAAGGTTCGAAAGCTTTACTCAATCCCGGCTCGGCTACTGACAGTAGGCTGGCTATCGGCCGTTAGCTATTAGTACTTATCAGGACTTGAGGCATTTACGATATACTTAATATTATCATTTACCGAGCAACGCCGCTTCCGTATCCGTCGATGACGTAGTGCTATGGAATAAGCTTTACGAAAAGACAAACTTACGTGTGCTCAATATTGTTTGTAGCGAATAGTTCGACGGTATGGGGAAGGCGGTCGCCAAACTTTGCTACTAGATGGCGCTGTTACAACTTCGCCGGTGCATTCGTTTTCATTGAGAACGATCGATGATTTTTTTTTTATTTATTCTTCATTGATCATATATGTTTATTTTTTATTCTTACATTTTGGTAGAACTCTTTTATCGTGTAATAAAATATATAGGTATATTTATTACAAAAGCATTTCATAATATTAGAATTTAAAACTGTTAATTTCTAATCATATTTTGGCTTTTAGAATAATAGTAGCTTTAGAATATAAAAGTATAGGAACTCGCTTATTTATAAAAAATCGATTACAAAAAAAATAATAGCGCTTTCAGAAAAAATATCGTGCTACAAAACATTCTAGACTTTACAAAAGAACTTTAAGAACTCTCTGAAGATTTACCAGGAAACATAATTTGCCAAAAACTTTGTGAAAAACGGTCCTTTATCTATGTAAAACCGTTGGCCCAAAACTCTAGTAGCGCCATCTATCCAAAGCTTCGCGCCGCCTTCCCCACGCAGCAAATCATTTGTCAGTGTGTGTTGTAAATGTATATCCATCCTTGTTACTGTGTGTTTCGTTTATTCGATTATTGGAGTTTATTCATGTACACCCCGCCGTACTTGACGCTTTCACTTACGTGTAATTTTAATTGTTCGAATTTCAAATTATTGTTTTTTTTTTTTTTATCAATTGTATTTCAGAAGTCTCTTTTTAATCTGTAACAATACGTCGTGGAAATGCTGTGACATCTGTTCCTGAAAAAAATGTCTGCCGATTTTATTTGTTTTAATGAAATTTGTGCATTCGAAATAAAACATTTTTATACATAATTTTCATTGTAATAAGTATTCTTTTTTGAATACAGATTAATCGATGGGAAAAATAATTAATACTTTTTCTATAATTGTATAAGATACATAAACCGTTATTAATATCTCAGACATGCCAGCGATGAACAAAAGTTAAAATAAATAAATTATATATTAGTAAAGCGTCTATCGGCGGGGTCTAGTAGTATATCTATCGACATATCATCGACATTGTTGCGCTTTAATTGCCGTTTTCAATTACCTATCTATCTATTACCTCAGATAAGTCGAAGGTAAAGTGAACACTGACCTTGCAACGGAGATAATGGGTAGATGGAATATTGAAAAGGGTCGTACGTTATTCACATCGTACGTATATTGCTTGTGTGAAGACATCGTTCAACATATCTATTGATTCATTGACAGTCTATAGTTGTTTATGTTATTTTGACATTTGACAGTGACAGATCACCAATAATCATCAGCCGACATTGATTTGTGATATTATTGCCAATAAATGAATTAAATCGATTTTAATAATAAGATAATACCGTGAAACAGAACGGACTGGCACATTCCTGTACGGAACATCCCGCGTGTGATTATTTTCATACAGTTTTATATAATGTTTGTCGTACATTACCGATTTTGTATTGAGCCGAACGGCGTAGGTACTAAATAAATCTTCCATGCAACATTAATTGTACTCGTCGATGTAATCCGACGCGAACGGTGAAGTATTATTTGGTATTGTGTCGTGTATATTTTCGTCAGTAAGGTGCGTAAGTAGTCACAACATTAATTCAGCATTTAGTTCCCTATTAACGTAACTCAGTATTGACTAACAGGACGAGAGCATTATATTTTCTTTGCGTGTAAAAATGTACAAAAAGAAACGATTGTCCATAATTATTTTAATTTTTATCCAAAGTTTTATTATAAGCTTAGATCTCAGATGGAATTTCTAGCGTTATAGTTCATTATTGAGATGATTTTGACGGATTATAGTTGATTATTAGTTATGTAATTTTTATATCAGAATTTATTTATTGACGAACCTCGGTTCGGCGAGTAGTGGTCTACCTGTGTTAACGATAAGCAGACGTCATTCCAAAGTGTCTGGTCGCTTCGACTGCCGACGAGTGGTCCGGTTTTTGTTTATGCATTCAATAAAGGATGAGTCAATTGTATGACTTTTATTTATTAAACGCCCTTTTAGTTGCTTTGTTTGTGTTTATTTAACCTTTATTAACAATAATAAAATCGAGGCACAAATGGCGAGCTTAATGGTCAATGCATTGATTGTATGTGCTATTTGTATGTATGTATCTATTGGCTCCAATAGATCAAGTGACGGTTTAGTGGTTCGAATGTTGGTTTCCCGAATGTGAGTGAGGGTGTGAGTTGGAATCCTGCACATTTAATTTTCAAAAAGTTTTTTGCGAATTACACGTGAATTATCACTTGCTTCAGTGCAGGAAATTATCGTGAGGAAACCTACACACCGGAAAGTTCTTTGCATTCCGGCTCTCCAACCGGAATCGCGAACATATACGTGGTGAAAGGTCTTCGGACGGATGCCATAAGGCGGTGTTTAGTGGGTAGGCACCACTCTGGTGGAGAGTCGTCTATAATGTTCTCGATGTGTTTTGTCTACCAATCCGCACTAAGCCAGCGTGGAGGAATACGGTCTGCATCTCTTATATTGTAAGAGACCAGAGTCCAACAGTGACAATTACTGGTTGTGATGATGATAGTCAAGTTTGATCGCAATGGTTTGTAGGATCCTCTCACACATCCATCCAGCAGCCTTTGAAATTAGCGCCACTCAGTCTCACCCACGGTACTAAATAATAAATATACGTACTTATATGTCAATATAATGAATCCTTTTAAGGGCACTCAAATACGGTAATTGTTTTAAATTGCGGCCGTTATTCGACTGACCTTGAATGATGCACGTGCAGACACGATTTGTACAATTTTATACACTTTCTGTCGTCACTGCGGTCGATATCAAGTGTATTGTCAAAATAATGCACCACGTGAACTCAGCCTCTCACAAAGGCAGAGGAGAATCCTAGGAAGCCTCGAGTTAACTCGTTAGTTTTAACCCATTCAATTCGTCATAACTGTTTCAGTTAAAATTTCTTGAGGACGAGGTTCCGATGATGAAACTAATGTGGCTCGTAGAACATGAAATGACTACTAGTACATATTCAATTATATCTACATATAGTAAAATTTAACTAATTATAAATGCGACTTATTCTAGAGTATTCTAAATTGTGACTTTATTTCGGTCAAGTTCTTAGCTTTTGAATAAAAATAGTTGTTTAAGTAATTACTTTAACTTAACCTTAGATTTAAATGAATGAATTGAGACGTAGATGTCTAAGTACGTCCCAGGAATATTATTTATATTTTTTAATTACTTTTTTATTAGCTATTAATATCGAAGGTTTAGTTAAAAAACTGTAGGAACCAAATTTTATCCATTTAATTTCCAATTAAACCCTGCAAGTTAATGAGGTTTTATTAAAAAGTTAGTGAATGTTGAGACAGATTTACTTTTGCAAATAACATTTAATTATTTTAAAACACGACATTTGTATTGGTATTGGTTTAAACTCGGAAAAAACACGAAGCAATATTTCCGTACAGTAAGGCTAAGGTTTCTTAATGCAAAGCGGGGCGAGTTCATAGTATGCAACTTCTTAAGCCCGATTTTAAACGCAAACACACATTACGCTTGAAAAAATAGTGTAAAAACATCTTGTCCTTGAGTGGTTGTGAAATTTGTAAGTAAAACAATATTTTTAAGGAACACTTTTTATTAAAAAAAAACAGGCATTGAAAACTTCGTTTTAGTTTGACACTGAGTTAAAATATATAAGATACAATTATAAAGGCTGTTTATATATAGAACTGAAATGATCAAATAAAAAAATAAACATAAATTCTACTCTGTGGAAGTAACTGGCATTAAGTTCGAGCTTTTGAATCTTTAGACAAGTTCAAAATGTTGAAAGCCATGTTATGAATAAACGCAAATAAAAAAAAATATTTTTAATATTCTTCATAGGTAATTTTAATTATACCTTTTAAAGACCAACAAACATGAAAATAATACTAAATGCATACAGATTATCAATTTAGTATTTAATAAATTTACAGAAAATGTAGATAGTTAATAACTTATCCAATAATTAAAAACAAAGATGTCTACTAAATTAGCCCGCCAAAATCAAAAATTACTGCATTTTGAGAAACGTCAAATAATTTTTTTTGACATCGCAGTGATTATGACTATTCCTAGAATTACCACTGTAAAGTCGCGATTCGTATTTTAATTATAATGTGAGAATGATGCAATTTACAAAGAAAATTAGGAAATATAGACATTATACAGTAAATCAATAAATAAATTACTTATTAATTACTGTAATTTATGCTATCAATATATGAAAACCAATTTATAATGAAAAATGTTCACACAAAATGAGATTATTATTTGACTATTTTGTAATTTATTTACTGTAAGAATGATCTAGGATTATTCTATTACCCAAACAATTTAAACATAGATTAATATTAACCAATTGAAATATGGTATAATTACTCCATAGCCTAATTGTTGACTGCTATAAGGATCCCGGTTTGGTTTCCATTCAAGGCAGATATTTACTCGATAGATGAATTTATATTCTCATATTGTAGGTATTAGTGATGTACTATTTTATGTTGTCTATGCCACCCGCAACACGGAATCCTAGTGAGGGGGTACAAGTGCGTAAGCGTTTAAATAATATATTTACCAATCAAACTATTATCCCATAATCGGTATACAGAATATCCTGATAATTAACACGACCTTTACATACTCTCCTAGTGACCAATTGTCCAGTCCAATACTGTGAAATACAATGTGGTATTTAACTTTGATATTCATATCCCTTTATGACACTCCATAAACTAGTTCTAATTATCTATGAACAAATCCTTCAATCCACTCTTTTAGCATGAGTTTTATAAACAAACAAATAAATTTCCCATAGATTTTCTACTGAACAAGACCAGCTCATGCCTAAAAGTTAAAATTAAGTCTCAAATAATTTGTTGAATTACATATCAATATCATATTTGTTTCCCCTCCAAAATTTACCGACATCATCACAAAATTGTATTTCACAGACAGCCATGAACTGTCTCATTGTAGATCTCCTAGCAATCCAGGAAGTTGGCAGCCATCAGCAGCTCCAGTGCGATTTCTGGTGCGATAGGGAACTCTGGTATCTCAGTAGAGGAGTTGGTGTAGCGCACCTTGTATGTGAAGTACATGCATACCTTTTGCAACACGTGAGAACTGAAAAATAAAACAAAATTGTTACATTAGTATGGTGATAACTATTTAGACCATACAAAGGGTGCATAATTAGGTTAACATGTGTTTTTTCATTAATGTCTGTATTTTTACTGACAATGTTCATTATGTTGTAAAAATATGATGCTTTTAATGCAAGATCCAAACTCTTTTGTATGGACGTCCTGTGTGACGCAATGAATACTGTTTCTACATAAATATATGAAATTTTCCTAAAGAAAACTCGAGTAGAAAATCAAAAACTTCTCGTGTTTATATATGCAAACAAGAAAACTACAGTTAAAATCTAGAATCTCAAATTGAGATTTAAAAAATATAAGGTATGGGTATTCATATTTTGTAGTATATTGTCCTAGTCCTTTGGTAAACCTCAGATTTGCAATCTTAAAATTTCATTTTAAAAACTTAAATTAGTTCAGTTTTGCATATCATAATCATATACTATACTATTTACTTACGGAATCTCCCTAAAATTAACTTCATTTGCTTCGTTCTCTGCAAACTGTCCCGGGCCACTGAGCATGGCCTTGATAGTTCCGGAGGTTAGGGCGTGCTCCCTCTTAACAATGAACTCGTGGCCATCGGACGAGACCAACTTTACATACATTGCTTCAGGACCTTCACAACCACCATAGACTCTTTCTTCGCCAGCTGCAAATATAATAACTTTATTATCTCCTTGCATTTTAAATCCAGTAATCCGAAAGGGTCCATTGAGCTGGAACTGGGTGTTCATGAAGAGCAGCATTAACTGTCATATTTACTGTTTTGTGTTGCACAATATAAATATGTATTTTTAATCTCTGTTATTTTCTTTCTCTAACACTAAGAAGCAACTTTGTGAAGGGTATGTTAGATTGTTAAAACTTTGCAAGTAGTCCAAAATAATGAAAAGGTTAAGAAAACCTGTTGTAGACTATATTATATAAAATCTGTTGTGAACATGTCTATCTACCTAATCTTAAAAAGATCTAATGTGTGTTATAACAGACGTGTCAAAAATACTCTGACAGTTTACTTAAGCAGAGAAATATTTACAAAATTAATATTAATACTAGAAACAAGACTAAAATTACTGTACCAAATTAAAAATAACTAGGTGATTCATTTATGAATAGAAGGATAATAATAATATATTATGCTTAATTGTAGACCATGCCATACTAACATATTAAAACTATTATGTTGTATATGTTAAAAGCAGTGTTACTACCAAAAGTTATTACAAATTAGATCATTATTGTAAAGATAAGACTGCATTCATCTGAGTTTACAGATAGACATAGACATGATTAATGCTATCTGTCAGTAGGAAAAATATAACTCGGTAAATTCTTGTCACTTTTTCTTCCAAAACTGCTCAGGGTAAGATTTATTGAAGTGCTAGTGTAGTTTTACTATAAATAATTGTAAAAACAAATTTTGAATAAAATTCACTTCACATAATTTCAGATGGTTGAATTTAACTGAAGAAATATTTCACATCTCAAACATTATTAGATTTAAAACACAGTGTCTTATTATAAATTCATTTTGTTCATTATTTTTTTCATGATGTATGTAAATAACATTAAGGGCCAAGTTATAGTTACTTGTTATCTGAATCGACCCTACTTTCTTTCTTCTTCTATCTTTGGTAATCAAACAAAAGTCACACATAAGCCATACACCAAAACATTATGTTGAATGATGTCTTCATCACATCACCAATATGATTTTGATGAGTGGAAACAATATCAAAGACATCAAATGTCAAACTGTTTCTATCTATCAGCCTTTAAAGGTCCACTGCTGGACATAGGCCTCCACTAATTTTCGCAACTCAGATTGGTCCTGAGCCTTCTAAACTCAAGGCTCAGCAAATACCCTGTTTACTTTTTTCTTAATCGCATAGTAATACTCATGTATTATCAGACCCACCGCCGGATCCCGAGCCAGCCGACCGTTGCTCCTCGCCCACAGTACCGGCAGAGGGTGCCGCGGAACCAGGTGCCACACTTTGATCAGACATCGTGCCTGCAATATGATACATACACTAATAATCTTTAAAGCATTCCAAGAATGGATTAGTAGGAGTTTTCTGTATATCACACTTTGTATGGTTTAATACTTCACAATGACGAGTAATCTTCTTGAAACGGACACAACAAATAGGAGAGATCGACATGCAATGAAGATATCTATACTAATAAAAATGTTTATATTTTAATAACGTTTCATCGATATGAACATACGACATGATTACACAAAAATAGATATTTACTAAAAAAGGTGCTAGTTGTAGTTGACATAAAATGCTTAAAAATATTAATATATCAAAAACTGCAACTTAACTATACCTGTATAGCTTATTAGCTTCTTTAAAGACGTTAACTTTAATTTGAAACGACGAAAATTATAAAATTAAATTGTTATTTCGTTAATAGGAATGGATGATCAGGTTATTTGTTTCTGTCACTTGTGCATTTTTTCACAATACATTTGACATTGATGACAGTTCGTCTACAGATGAAACAGCTAAAAGTAATTGATGCATAAAACTGTGAAGATTTATTTTATAATACCTCTAGGTAATCTGTGAATACGACGTAGACATGACATTTCAATTTAAATTTCGGCTCAGAGCTTCTATAAAAAGGTCATATCAAGTAACGTTTATTTTAAACAGCCCATATGAATTAGTTTGTAGTCATAAAATTAAATATTCATGATAATATAGTGCGGGTACAATTCATGTAGAACGAACAAAACGGTTTGATAATATGAATTATTAATATATGTGTGTATTTTGCAAAACATACATAATACTCTGCATTTGTATTTATGCAGCGCAATGTACTAAATATTAACTAAATAAATAAAAATACATTTATATTTTTAGAAAGTAATTTTTATAGTTTATCCTGTTTAATAAAAGGATTGACACTCTATCAGAAAGGGACGAAATGCTCTCTAATATTTTATCTTCGTTCCCGTTGGAGATTTTTTTGTCTCATGTACACAATTTACTTGTTTACAATTTTTAAGTGTTAGTTCATGATTAAAAAATATATCGGTTGTACTTTTTTTTTTATAATATTTTCGCATTATACACTAACTTGCGTTGTTGAAATTAATAAGTCTCGCATTTGGATGCGTTAGGTCTAAAAATATTAATGACTGTATAGTGAACATTAGGTTTAGAATAAAATTTTATTCTATTCTTATATTATATGTAAACGGAAAATACTTTATTAATACGAATATTTCGACAATATTCTTGTCTTGCTATAATTTTGTTCAAAAAGTGTTAAAAAAGAGCCGAAGCTGGTATGATTAAAAAAAAATTAAGTCGTTCCCAGATATGAATAATGAAAATCCCGACCTGATTGATTCATTGTCTATGTTTTAA
>DWPA01002288.1:0-16077 GCA_018251375.1 Calpodes ethlius
AAATCTTATTAGAATCTATATAGTTCGTATTGATGTTTGTCCCTGAATATTAATTCATCTTAAAGTTATCATGCGCTTATTCCTTCGAACATCCATAATGTTTAGCTCAGAATCTGGGTCAGAGGACAAAGTCGGGATTACCATCTAAAGACAGTCGACCTTGAGAACACTCGAGAATGGAGGGCTTATCGATATAATAAGCTACATGGTTTGAAACTCTACAGAAAAGCTGGATTTGTCTCGGGAATAAGAAAAGAAAAACAGCTAGATATAATAATGTATATGTACACATAAATAATGTTAGGATTTAGAACATTTTAAGCATGGTTTAAATCTATCATAATGGAATATTTACAGAAGCTTTAAATATTTTCAAATACTTCTCCATGCTAGCTTTTAAAGTTCCGATTAAATTAAAATTAATATCTTCATTTGTTTTTTTTTAATTCGATTTGATAACTTTAAATAACTTCTCAGCGTTACTTACATGCATAATTGTTAGACTTGTTAGACTTCAATTATATTTTTTTTTTGTAAATTTTGGATTTATTTGATTCTTGACATATTAAAAATATGTGTTTTAAAATGCTCATATAGAAGTCGTTTCAAAACCAATAGCTCGACTTAGAATACTTTTATAGGTCCTATAGTTATTAATAATAGCTATTATAAAGTACTAATTACTTTATATATAAGTATTGACAGGCTCATACTTTTTTAGTCAGTAACTAGTCTACTATTAGCGTTCTTAGTAATGTATTCTGTATATTTCGTCCATTGTAGGTTTCTTTTATTACAGCTCTATTAAATTACGTATTCTCTTAGAAGGATCTCGCCGTTTTCAAAGTTATCCCGTCTCAAAATATTCTTAACTAATCAAACATCCTTTGCCGCTCTTCCTGAGTACCTAAGTAAATTTGTCTTTGTAATTACCTTTTTAGCATATTGAACAAACTTTTCTGCCTTAGTTTGGCAAACTTGTTCAAAGCGTAACTCTAAATTCTGATCGCACTTCAGAAAACCATTACATTCGTATCAACTTTGATGATATTTCATTATGAACTTTTAATGCGTTTTCTAGGTAAGCAGAACTTGAAACATTAACCGCATTTCAAATGTATCTAGCGTCGTAGTTATTCTAAGTGTACAGAAATGTGTAAAATGTTATTTTTAGTATTTTGTTAACGTAAAAAATCCTTGTCGAAATTAATTTTCTGGTTATGTTTTTCGTGTTTTCACGTACGTAGGATGACGTTCAATGTGTGCTTTGTTTGTTCAAAATTCAAATATGTATGTTAATATCTGTGACGTAGATTTTTCCTTTATTATTTATAAAGAAAGGTAAATTATGTTTATTTATAGGAACTACGTAATTCAATTTAGTGTGTCGCATTTTTAGTAAATTTTATAATACTTTCATCTAATCGTTCAATAATTTGTGTAAAAAATGAGTAATAAATTAGTGTCATTTCTTGTCTGTTTAAAAAGAAAAACTTTACTCGTATCAGTTTTTTGATGTGTGTCAAAAGTATGTGGTGTAAATAAAATTAAGAAACTAAACAAACAAAATTAAGAAATTGGTAAAAAGAAATAAAACAAAACAAAATAAAATTTGAAATGTATATTTTTCGCTTTCTTTCATAGTATTTTTCATATTTACAAATATATACATAATGGAGTCGTAATATTTACATTGTTTATAAGACATAAGTTCTGAAACCATTTAAAAATAAATGCATCTGTACATCAGTGTTATAAGTTTTAAACTTTGGCATTATTATAATTTAAACGAACGATTTATATTTTAACATCCTTAAATACATAGTCCATTCATAATTATCACATATGTATCTCTTACACAACGTTACTGATGATATTAAACAATGAAATAATAATTTGATCTCTTGATGGAATATAATATTGGAGAATATATATTTTTATTGCAAGGTAACCTGAACTTGCGATTATTTTATTTGTCTTCATGAATCCTATTCACAGACATACTCGTACTTTCGTTTTTCATGAATCAATAATTTACATACCTACATCTCCTTACGAACCACAATATGTACAAACTTATTAGACATACCTATAAATTATTATCGCAGAAATTAGGAAAAACAATTCACAATATACAAATAAATGCAGTTATATAAGATGCTATTTAAATACAAATATCTTAAAAATAATTATCACTTTGTTGGACTAATACGCTTTAGCGTTGCAGTTAATTACCTGCGTTGGAGCATACGCTACGCCCAGAGTTGCGCATGCGGCGGCATTCGGTGGGGATGCGTGTCGCGTGTGTGCACGCCGGCCGGCATACCCAGCCTGTCGGCCAAGCCGTCAGCCAGCAACGGCGGCAGCTTGCCCGGCGGCGGCGGAGGGGGCGGCGCCGGCGCCCGCCCGGCCCCCACCGGCGACACCGACGCGTAAATATTCACAGTCGAACGATGATATTGACACTTCCTTAAGTCCGGCATTGCAAACCTCAGTTTCTGCCAGAACTGCCTATCACCCCACTCTATGCACGTATTAGCTTTTAAACATAATCTCAACTCCGGATCAATGTCTCTGTTTGGTAGTTCACCTAACAATATTATTATCAGTCTTCTTCGTCTCTCTTTAAGAACTTCGTGTAGAGCCGTTTTAAATTCGAACCGACACCATTCATTATTAATAAAGTTTTTGGATAAGACTATAATAGTTCTTTTTGAAGATTCTACGGCTTCTACGATTGTATCTGCTACGTACGCGGACGCGTTGAAATCACGATAATGTAAGCAAAGTCGAAAACTTGGATCAGACGATTCCAGGCCGGGTGCTAACATCTGCGCGACGAAGCCTTCGTCTTTAACACTGTAACTGATATACGCGTCAAATAGTCTGTCTTTATCGGCTTCATCGTCAAACGAGGTATTTTTATAACATAGCCTGAATCCGCAGTGATAATAAACCCAGACTCGTAGCTCACGTCGCCAGTAAAATATGCCGCATATTAGGCCAGAGCTTATTACAAAAACACAGAGCGATATCAGCAGTAACGGAAGATAATCATTTATAACTTGATTCTCAATTATAGATGAGCTTCCCCCGACGTGACTTGTACAAATCGTAGAGTTAAAGTCGGCCATATGCGGTCCCACCGCGTTCGTTACGTTATCAAATACACAAGTGATTTTATCGGAATCTTCAACTTTACCGAGATTGTTTTTGAACCAATTTCGGAATTTGTGCATGTACTGACAATCGCATGACCATGGGTTGCGAGAGAGGCTTATCTCTACCAAATATGGATTCATCGTGAATTGCCACACAGCGAAGCTGTAAATGCTATTGCCTTCTAAGCGCAATACTTCTAAATGTCTCAACTCCATAAAAGTTCGATTGTCGATGTAATATATTTTATTGTCTTGTAGATGCAACTCACGCAAATTCTCAAGAGGAGACAATTCAAAACCGAGTAACTCTTTTATATTATTTTTTTCTAAATGCAACACTGTTAAGCGTTTTAGTCCACTAAACGTATTATTATACAGTGCGTCTATGTAAGAATTATTAGCGTATAATATTTTTAAGTTTTTCCGCCCGATAAAAGCGTGACTCGTTAAACCACCAAAATTATTACCGTCTAAATATAGTTCAGTAGCGTCCATAGGTATATTAGGTATTTCGACATACCCCGCAGCAGAACAGTCCACAATGTTAGCCGACCACGGCTGGTCATGATAACACGTACAATTTGAGGGGCACGTCATTTCACAATCACACGCGTCAAAATCACAACAATGGCACAACGTAAAACAGTGAGTCTTATACGTGCACAAAAACTGAGACGATTCCGCTTCTATTAGTGGAATGTAAGTCCTTTCTCGATTATATAACAATTTGCAATATATACTTTCTAAGTCCATTACCCTTGGGTGTTGCCTAAGGTGATCAAGTTTGTTGATTCGTTGTAACCACTCCATTGTACAGTCGCACTGAAAGGGATTTCCTCCAATATAAAATTCGGGTAGGGGCCGTCCAGGATCGACCGGAGTTAGACGAAGCGCATTGAGATCCATGCTAGTTATCTGATTTGCATACAAATCGACTCTCGTTAAATTGGTTTTTCCAACAAAAGTTTGAGCTTCAACTTGGGTAATTTGATTATCATTCAAGAACAGAAGCTCGACACTGCTGGGAATAGAATATGTAGATATTTTTGTCATTTTGTTGAAACTTGCGTCCAATGTTTGTAATCGCAGTTCTTTGTCGAGGCGGTAGTTATTTCCCAGTTCTTTGATGTTGTTGCTGTGAAGATCTAGCCATTGAAGTCCCGCGGGAATAACAGAGTAATCAAACCATTCTATTTGGTTATCTGATACGTTTAACCACAACAGAGATTGTATATTTACGAATAAGCCTTGGATGTCTGTGAGTTGGTTTGCATCCAATCTTATGGCTTGTAAATTTGTTAATGTTTCAAAGGCGTTCATATCTATATGTTTTAGCTTATTGCGAGCTAAATTCAATATTTGTAGCGTAGGCAAATCCGAAAGAACATCTTTACTGATGTTCTCTATTTTATTACCAATAAGACGTAAACCATACACATTATGTAATCCAACAAACCCAGGCTCTTCTAAAGATGTTATCTGATTTTCTCCAAGATCAAGAGTTCTCAGTAATCGCATATTTCTTAGCGCTATGGGTACTTTCTTCAAACGATTCCCATTTAAATTCAAATCCTGGAGCGACGACGTATTTCGGAATGCTTCAGGGTGAAGTTCCTCAAGATGATTGTTGTCTATAGATAATAAAGATAAAACGTATAGCCCATTTAAGGCATATGCATCTATGTGTGATATTTTATTGTATGATAAAATTAAGGTATGCAAGTTATTCATAGGTGCAAACGTATCTGCAGCGATGCTTTCCAGGCTGTTGTGTTGAACGTTTAAAATTTGCAGTGTGTAGAGGTCTTTAAAAATTCTAGGATCAAGTTTGGATAATCTATTGTTAGATAAATTTAACAACACCATCCGTATGAGCCCAGTAAATGTGTTTTCATTTATCCACGTGCTAGTTAGATGATTATTAGATAAATCTAAAGCCAACAATTGGTCTAGGTTGGCAAAAAGGCTTGGTGAAAGCACACTTATAGAATTATTTTGAAGATAAATTTCTTTGATAACCGGTCGACAATCTTTAAACAAATCTTGCGGCAGAGCTACGATTTTATTATTAGATAAATCGATTATTTGCAGCTGTTTTAATCCTGATAGAGCTTTGTCAGCAACCATAGATATCTCGTTATCGTGAATGTGCAGCTCTTTGAGTCTTCGAAGTGCCATGAAACCATTTTCTGGCATAAGTACAAAGTGATTACTGGAAGCGTCAAGAACCTCTATATCTAGCGAACACGTAGTATGTGACAGCGACGTCGATGAGGGTGCTGGACCATCTTGTTCACTGATTAATGCTTGATGCATAGCTCTTTCTCGGAAACCTAAGTCACTCACGTCTTGAAGTCTATTTGTTGATACGTTTAAGTACACTAAATTGGTTAAGGGACAAAATAAATTTTCAGGGAAAGACCAAATATTGTTAAAACTGAGGTCTAACTTTTCCAACTGTCGTACAGCCGTAAAACTTTCCGATGCTATCTCTAAACTCATTGCAGCCCACTCAGTGTTTTTCGTTCGGATCGTTAAATTTCGGAGGTCTCTCAATCCGGAGAGTACGCCAGGCGGCCATCTTCCAATTTTACAGTTATCCAAAACAAGTTCACGTAGTTTGATTAAATGCGCGAAACTGCGGTCATCTAATGAGCTTTTATACATCATTTCTTCATTACATTCTATCCGCAGAGATGTTGTGTGCTCTGATGGAATCACGCTGAAGTTTGTGGTATCAAACTCACTGTTAATTGTACGAAGTTTACACGTGAGAGAAACTTCGTGAGCATCATTAGGTCCTCTCAACCACCATTGACAATCATCAGGAGCTTCGTATTTCAGGGGTAATGAGCTCTGATTAGCCACATTTAGTCCAACGACAAACCAAAACAAGATTTGTCTAAAATGTGGATTCTTTGTGTATGCGAATTGAACAGCCATTATGATAAAAATAAAATATCAAGGAAGAAGGAAAACAAGACACGGAAAGCTCAGTGTCATGTTTTTTCCGTCGGCATTCGTGTGTTGCTTCCCCCGGCCGGATGTAGAGTATCCATCAATTTAGGACTTTATGCTGGTCAATTTAACAAATATCAGTCCTTGTAAAACGAAATATGCACATGATGATATTTTTCTAACAGTCCAATGTACGTCCGGAAACGTAAACAAAATTTTCACGTAACAGTTCACTTTTGTCGAAATATTCATAAAACAGTCACTCGACGTTCACTAAATGTATTTTTTCGGTTAAATTCACTGGCAGAATAGTCGTAACTTGTGATATTTACTGAAGTTTGTAAGTTGTTTTTAAAACGCGAAGTGATAAACGTGCGATCACTGAAACATTCGTCCGTTTAAAGCGTCGAGTGGCGCGACCGTGCCTCAACACTGCGGCGAATCAACTGAATGCTTGTAGAGGCATTGCAGTCGTGTTGAGTATACGTTCTGTAGGGAGGTGAAGGGTGCGGGGCAAGATGAGCCGAACGGTGGCGAATGTTCACGACGACTTATTACAATAAATTATTTTTTACGGAGCTTTAAGAGATCGCCTGTGCGTAAACTGAACCAAAGAGTTTGAATGAATTTATCAGCTGCATTGATTATTATAATACTATTTTTACTTTCGATAAGTAAGTATAATGTTATTTCTCTTAATGTACTGTTAAAAATTGTATAATACAGGATTACGTATATATCTCCGTAATAATACAATATTAAGCGATTTATAGAACTTATTTGTAAATAATGAGGGAACGAAATTACTTAATCAAAAAATTGTACCGTAATTAATAATACAGTTAGACTTTCGGATAAAGGTTTAATAAATTTTAGTGCAAATGAATTGATTTGAAAAAAAACTTGCCTTCGAATTATATACATTTTTTTTTTATCTCAAAAGAAGTTACCTATAAAAAATACGGCAAGAAGGAGTTCTTGATTTTATTATATTCATCCTTCCAAGATGTTATTGTATTTAACGGGTAACTTGACCTTTACTAGGGCAAATTTTCAGGAGTAGCAATATTCGTTTAAGCAACTGAAACAGTAAAATGATAATTGAATTACACAGATCACTTAACATTAAATTTTGTGTCAGTAAGCGTTTACAAATTAAACTATAATATCCCTAGTTTTAATTAAAACAATATAACGAGGTACTTATTCTTAAAGTTACAGTATTAATGTGTGAGAAACTAAGGTAACTAATTTCTCAACATCAACTTCTTTACAGAAGCCTTTCAAGCTGTGAAATATTTAGCTAAAAAACCTCGACCTGATGTAAAGCCCTATTAATTCTGTTATGAAATGGTTACTCGACCACTTCCGCATAACGTGAATTATGCTGTGCAAAAATACCTTATTTTTGACGTCATATAGTTTTCTGTTTTTCTATTAGTTTCAATACAAAAAAAAATCTTAAATTCCAACAACCAATATGTTTTTTAAATGTTTCAACAATTTAGAAGAGTTGTAGCACTTTTATTAAACCAAAGCTTATTGTTTCATAGATGGCGCTACCTTTACGTTTTTAAAAATAGAGTGCTAAGGAATCATTCATAAATTATATCGCACATTAAGGATGAATTAGAGAAATTTAATATCGTTTGATAGTGTGTGTGTTAGCTTAAAATTAATAGTTTGAGAAGCCTAAAACACGTTTTATTTTTGCGAAAAGTGTAGTAAGCGTGTTATTCACATTTGAGGAGTTCCGTTGTCGGGAGGCTACCCTGAGTGTAGAATCACGTTATCCCTAGCATAAAAATGCATCGTCATCAGAACTATAGCTGTGTTGCAAATTTCCATTTCGTTGGATAAATGGAAGTACTTACATAGTTCTAATTCAGCTTAGGAGATTTCACCCAACCAAACATACAAAATAATAAACATTACTAAGTTATTTTTTTTTTTTTAATAACTTATTGATAACTTGAGTTATAAGACCTTATCATAAGGTGTTTAAGTAATCTAATGCCTTCCATCAGGTTGGCTATGAACTATGTTAATTCATAGAAAGAAGAAGAAAGAGGTAGTCTAGCATACAAGCTAACAAATACAGTGCGTTCGAAACTAAAATAAGAGTTTTTATTTTTGAGGTTGTTTCAACCTAAAAAAAAGTGACAGATGGATGTGACAAAAAGAATTTTAAAAGGGTTTAACCAAATCCTGCTAAATCTCTTTACTTCCATTAGAGTTTTTGTACAAATCAAAATAAATTTATAGCCAGATGGGTACGTCTGTGAATAACAACAAAAGAATCGTACCGCTTAAAGAAGGAAATCTTAAGGGAGGCGAGATTAAAAATTACCCTTTTATATTTCGAATGGCAAAATTAAAAAGCAACTATGGTATAAAAGTATTAAGGACTTAAGGTTACAAAGGGCCGTTCACGCTCCGCGGACCACACTGGATGTCAGACGGAAGGTATCATTTTAATCCTTTTAGCTAAGTTGACTATGGAAAGATCGCGCTTACGGCATCCGAGTTTTTCTTTCGACTTAACGACTAAGGTAAAATTTATTGTGAAAGAAATAATATATTTTATTAATTACATGCTTTGTCAATTTTAACGGCTAAAATTATAAGATAGACGACTATGGGAAACTTTCGTGAACCTATATAAAATTGACTTAATTTTAAAATTTAAAAATCTAGATTTTCTGAAAATATTATAATGTCAAAACATTTAAGTACTTTTACTTATATAAGTTTTAAATATATTTATTTATGATCATTTTTTTATATCGTAAAAATAATCAAATAATAAATACATATTTAACTTTTGATATATTATGTACATATTATTATGATTAACAGCTTAGTTTTACTTAGTCGCCAATGACACATTTAAATTTCCGGCAAAGGTTTATTCTTCAATAACTACCGCTGCAGGTAGTTTTTGGGACACCTTAAAACCAGTGAAAGTTAAAACCGCTTTGTTAAAATGTTAATTGTTTTAAAAATGTGGTAGGTGTCAGTTGTATAATCATAAAACTATAAACAATTGTAAGATCCTGTAGTTACAGAAGTGTGCAAACATTTTTGTCATTTTACTATTATTGCCCCAATTATTGAATAATAGGTTTACAAATATTCATGAAGAGTGGGAACATGTCGGTATCTTTAAAGGGGCAACAATACAGATATATAATGCAATAATATTTCAGAAGCTTTAAATACAAGATGTCTGTCCTTTTATTATTATTGCCGCAATTCTTAACAATGCTTACAAGAACAATGGAATATGTGAAAGTGAAATTTATTTATAAATGAAAGTGTTTGAATATATAAAAAAAATAAAAAACCGATATGATGTCATGCTGTTTTGCTCTTACAATACACACAGAAATAAACTCTTACATATGATGGTAAGTAACTTACCGGTTTTTTGGAGTAAAATAGTCACATCTTATAAAGAAATAATAATACGTCTAACAAGATAGATGACTTAAAGGGACATACGTGTGAACAAGATGATCCGTGAATCCAGTTTACAATGGCCTTGACTTTCAAACAAAATAATCTGGATGGGATTCCTAGAAAGATTCTATATTTAATATTTTGTTTTTGGGTTAGCTGTTAATAACTTACTCATAATACTCAAAGATCTCGCCACTTATATCTGCATATAACTGTAAGCGTTTATTTCTGAATTTGTATTAATTACACATAGCTCTGGTTCTATCGAATTATAATTAGATAAACTCATTAAGTAACAGGTGATGAGTTTCTGATATTCGTTCAATAAAAACCTTTACGGTATAATTTTAAGAAAGCCAAAATTACCAATAACTTAAGATGCCGCCGTAATTTGAGGAAATTAGTATTCTAATTTTATTTTAGTATAAAATGATAATATACAATCGTTATTATACACATATAACTCGGATTGAATTTTAAAATTGTGAATTCAATAGGTTTCCGCTATAAATTTGATAACTGGACCATAAAAGTGCCATGAGCCCCGATACATGAGTCGTACTTAATTTGATACGTAAAACACGCTATTGTTGCTAGTAATTTATTGATATGTTACGATTTAACACTGTCATAGTTATATAAATATTATACATATAATCCATATTTAATTCCGTATTAATATACCTTTCGACTATAGTAAGTTATTTTAAGGTATTAAACCTGTAACTCAGAACTGAATAGCTACCTATATCATACATCATTATAATTAGATTCGAATTAAGTGTCATTATATACAAAACATTATTTGTTAATAATAAAATGTTTACGTCAGCTTAGACCCGCGATCTTATGTTTGTAAATCAACTGAATGTAATTCGAATTATATTTAGTTGAAGTTAAACTCCGACCAATCCTGGGCCCTCTAAATCCAGCGGTTTCCCGCCACGTTCTTTAGGTCGTCAGTCCACCTGGTCGGGGTGCGACCTGTAGGTACTTCTTTTGCCGAGGCACGCGCCAATTAAGGGAGGCCTATGTCCAGTAGTGGACTTTAGTAGATAGAAGTATAAGCGTAAAGATCTTCGTTGGAGGTGACATAACGTAGAATATAAGCTACATTGCAACTACCAAAGGTTAATGTAAAAGTCTTTTTTTACTTCTCTTTCCGTAGACAATAGATGATATTTATGATTTCACTTCTACCGCAACTTCGTTTCAATAATTTCGATAATGAAGCTATCTAAAATCATCGAAGTGAGGATTGGTTTCAACTCAATACGAGTCTACTGCGGGATCTGATTCTTTTATAGAGATTGAGTAAACCTGGCTTCCTACTCCATTCTCCTTCATTGTAAATGGGTGTGAACTTCTCCTATTTTCAACCTCACCAAGGCATGACAAGTCTTTCCTACTGTGAAAAACCTATACGTGATTGAAGTCCAAAATTGATCTTAAGTTTTATACGTAATCCGTGATGATTAAATTTTTTTGTAAGCTTCAAAGTATATCTTCAAAATTTATCATATACCAGCATATGTGGTTTTACGCATTCCAAATTTAAAACATGTGTATTACGTTTTGTCGTTACCCAAGACTTGCAGGAAGCGAAGAGGGGAGTCGTGTTAAAGTTATTAGGACGAAGCGTTTCCACATCAAAATCTGTCAGCTCACGGAATGACTAATGATCAATCGTTTTCGCCTTTATTCGCCATAGGGGAAATTCCTTGCAACGCATGAGGCTTTATTCTGCTGCAAAAACTTGTCTCGACGAATGTAGTAAAAGTTATACGCAAATTGCGATTTTAAAATCTCGAGATTAATAGGCAGCTGTTAATAAAGATCATTAGAAATCATTGATCATTGCAAGAAAACAATTGTTGCAATTACAATCCCAATTGCAATCCCAATATAATTACGATCAAAGAATGGGGTCTAATCTTTAGTAGGGGATAATTAATCAGGACAGTGTCGTAAGAGGTGACAAAAGCCGACCTCTTTCGTTCAGTAGTTCGTAGTGGTAGTTTTGCGAAATGATAAGGTTATTTAATATCTATATTAATAAGTCATAATTGTCTTTTCGTGCAGTTTATCTATCGGTTACTGCCAGTTTATTGAAGTCAGCTGCTACACCACGAGTCGTGTTTGTATGAGAATCTTGAGATTCATTGTTTTGTTTCAGCCTATTCTTTTCTGTCTTGGCCGGCAATGAATCAACTATACCTAAGGTGTTTCCTAATGTACACGGCCGATGGTGACTAGGTGACCTCTTACCGTCAGATGGCTTGTCTGTTCGTTTGCTGAATATTTATATGAAACAAAAATCTCGTACAAGGATCAAGGAAACTTGAGAAATATCCGTGTATTCATAGCATCGATCAATTTATTAATTGATTGAGTTTTATTAAACTTAGGGAACTGTATATAGGAAGAGGTTCTTAGATAGAGCAATTAATTATAATATTTTGACATTTTCAAGCAAGAAGCGTATTCTTGAGCTCAGAGCTGGTCTTCTTAAATCTGATACCTGCTCAAACTATAATATGAATGCTTTAAAAATGTATGTATGTAAATATTTAAATCATTATAATGCCCAAAATAAGGTATTAGTCGAATAATCCTTTACAATATTTCGGTGCGTGGGCTGGAACGATGTTATAATAATTCCTGGCAATCAAATTTTAATGACTGGAAATAATCGATCCGGTTCATAGAGTTTGAAAGGAATTTACGATTTGTTTCATGTACTTATTAATTATTATCGTTATTATTGAGTGATTTAAAGGTTCGTTAGATTTTAAATGTAATTAATAGCTCTCTTTCAAGGTTTATCGGAATTGTTACTGACATTTCATGTATGTGTGTTATTATTTCCGCAATTATTCTTCTCTCTGTCTCTATGAATGTGTGTATGTGTGTGTGTGTGTGTGCGTTGAGCCTTCTCAATGCTCATGGTACATCCATGTGAACATACGTAAGTTCTAGATAACTTATCCATTAACTATGTATTAAATTTTTTTTTTTTGTGTTATCAGTCAATGGTTTAAGATTCATCTAAATCCCAGGTGTAGGTGGTTCAGTAGAGAAGTAAGCAATGAAAAATATAAATAATTTATAACTAATTTACCAATAGATAAAATAATTAATGAGATAAGTATTCATTACAACGATTAGGAAAATATGATGCTGGAGTCATTTCTGTTTCCGAACGTAAAAAATCAAGAATAAATGTCACATGATATTTAAAAATCCATATAGCCTCAAGGGCATATCAACAGGGAGCAGGGCAAAGCAATGCCTTTCACCCGGAAATTGGATGTTTTTCAGTAAACAGTGCAATAAAAAAAAACAGACGATGCTTATAAAATTTCTTATTTATTTTCAGTTCGTTTCCCCCAGGAGAAAGAAGAATGATTCTCCCCTCCAGGGTAAAAAAATCAAAATTGCTGAAAAACAACTGATTTGAGCCTCCAAATAATAGCTAGGTACATCCATGTTCATGCCTAAAATATCATGAAATATCACATTTCAAAATAGTTACTTGTAAGTATTGACAAAAACCCCACTTGATCGTACGAACTTGATAAAATCCACCAAGATATAACTGAGCATATGACCTATCCATTCTCTTAATCGGCCAAACAATCTTTACTGCGATATAATAAAATGCTTAAAATATTCACCCCATGTGTTTTCTTAGATAAATGTTGCGTAGATTAAATACTGGACGGTTGCGATATCACGCGAATTCTTGTTAGCATAGAAATTACGTTTTAATATGTAAAATTTTAGATATAAATACCGTATAAGACAGAATAAGCATGTTTTATTCGAACAACATTGTACAAATGTTTATTAAATTAATCATTTAACAGCATGTGATGCTTTGAGCGTATAATGTTTGTAAGACATTTATAAATCACATAGATTTTGGTGCGATTATTTTAAAAGGGATCGATTTTTTTTATTGGATTTTTTTTTAGGAAATTTTTTCCGCATTACTTTTATTTCCTAAGATAATTTACTTATAAGGAAAGACGACAAGTATTAATATGAATAATTTTAAAATATATATAAAATAATAATATCGTAATGGCTAATAATAACATTGTGATATGAATTATTAAAACGTAACCACAATATTTTAAACAAAGATTACGGGCAGCTTATTTCAGTATCACATAAAATTTTCAGTTTCCAACACGTTCAAGTTCAACTTTTTCCACAAAAGGCTGAGCTTCAAAAGCTGCATGCTCTTATTTTAGTGTAGGTATTAAAAAAAAACACCTGCTTCACTGAATATTTTTGAGAAAATCTTTATATTTGATAGCTCAAGTTCAAGCAGTTTGAAAAATTATATATATTTAATTGTGTAATATAGTTTGCTAATACACATTTGATGCACATTGAGCTTTAGTAATTTTTTTCATACTGAGACAGAGACAGCCTAACAGTGGGTAGATACAGTTTATGATAATAACATTAAATTACTAAAACATAAAACAAATAAAATTTGCAAAAGCAATAGAGGCCACATCTTCCTCGATTATTTACAGTTTAAGGTTCGAACAAAAATCCTTTTATTTCGCTTTACCATTTCTCACAGTAAATTGTATGTCTGAGTAAGAAAAAAAGTATAATAAATCTGGCTTATAAAAATATTTGGTGAAATAAAGGTCCCAAAAAACCCAACTTCCTATAGGAAATGCCGAATACTTCCTTCTTAGCTTTTTATCAGTCCAATGTGTTGACAGTCACGGCCACCAATAATATTCAATGGGCAGTTAACAATGGTTCTAACCGACGAAGGGTAAACATAGAATTCAAAAAGTTCCATATTTTTCCCAATACCGTCACCATACAAAATCAGAAAATATGAACCCCAACAGAATGCGTGAATCACTAAATTAATATCCTTGAAATCTAATCAAAGCAATTAAGAATGCGTCTTTCTTATATTGCTATACCTATTTCTTTCCCGCTTGCAAAATAATGATGCTGCTATCCTTCTCTCCCAACTTTTTGTAACTTTTTTCTTACGTAGATATGTGACAGGGGTTGACCCACAATATTTCACGTGCGGTGTCTAGAAGGCACCCACGCTCAGGTAGCAAACATTATCACTATAGGCGTTGTTCATAATTTAAAACGGTCCCTTAAAAAATGTTGTTTCGTGGCATAGAGTCGACATTTGATATAAAAATATTTATTGAATATATTGCACTAATATGGAAAACTAAAGTTAAGTATCAAATATGTATTTATATAATTAAGTACAGAACAGGTTTTAGAAAATCGTTATCGGTACTATATTTTAAAGTATAAGAATTTATGTACATATTTCATCAATCATCATTAATATCTAAAGGTATTCCAAGTTAAACTGCAGTGGAGTAGGTATTAACAGAATTTAACGACCCAATCACTCTGTAATTCCAGGTCCCGATATCTCAATCCTGAATAATCAGGATTAAGTATTTGCATCTGGAGTAGCGCTGCTCGCTTGCCATAGAATATATGAACCACTGATTTTCAATTGAGGATATGAATGTCAAATGGTTACATAGTCTTAACGCTTCGACATTCAACTTATAATCCTAGCGAAATATAAACGGTAACTAAAGGATTATCAAATCTTATGCCCAAACTATTTCTAAAGAACAACGGTGAAAGTAATTTACTTTTAAACACTATAGTGTTTGGTTTTAACGTTATACGGATTATAATTGAAAAAACAGTCAGAAAATGGAACTCCATTTCTTTCTTGTACGTAAATCCGAACGAAACTATGAAAAAGATAAAAAATAGGCCGCTCACAGCCAAGCTGCAAAGAAAAAATAACGAACAAAATATTAATCTCAAAAAAGATAAAGCGCTATTTGGTTCGTTCCTTTTTTTGCGATATGCGATCTTTTGTGCCAATTATAAAATTGTATTCGACTGTTCAGCTCTTTTTTTGATGGAACGAATGTCAACGATAGGTGGGAATTTGTGGACAACGCTCTGAACATTTTTTTGTGCTTTTTTTCAGTAAATTGATGTGCTCATGCTTCTGTTTTTGAAGCGCCGAATCAAAACCTGTCTCAAAAAACAAACTAGGCGCAAATTACAACTTACTAGTTAGTTATATGATTTTACATTTGTATGACAGTGTACTGTATGCATTCTATAGTAAAATGTCACGGGACACGAGTACTCACGATTTGTAAATAGTACGTCGATGTTTCAATGCAGTTGCGTGGGCAAATTAGTCACGAGTATAATTATATTACCTAAGCAGTCTGTCCCTTATTTAGTCAGTCTTGTCAGTCTCAGTTATTATCGATAGATTGCAGTCGTTATAATGTCGAAGGTTTTGGGGGATATAATATTTCCTAAATAGCATTGGTCACGAATTCCTCCATCAAACTTTTTTTTTTTACCTCAAATAAGTCAGTGCTTGACTACTATCCCACCTGATGGTAAGTGGCGATGTAGTCTATGATGTTGTGCGCACTAACTT
>DWPA01002289.1:0-16077 GCA_018251375.1 Calpodes ethlius
ATTAACAGGTAACAGTCTAAACAAGTGGAATTCGAAGCAGAAACTAAAATCTAGAGCATTTCTGTCTGCACTAAGAAAGGATTTTCTAAAATTTATTCCGTATCGTATCTGGCTCAGTAATATAAATTATTATCTCCATCCATTCCAAAGTCTCAATGACTCGAGAGAAAAATATAAATTGCCTATCAAGTTTAACGTAAATCCTATACGCGCTAAGTTTTAGAAAGCCTGTAAAAGTTGTAAATATCAAAAGCCGTTTTGAGGCTTTATTCGTGTATTTTCAGATCGCATTTATGTATGTAATCAAGTTTTTACGGCACGTGTTTTTAAAGGCAGTAACGCTTTGTCGTTGTCACGCTCTTTACATCCATATTGTCTATCGAATACTTCATTGTAAAGACCGGTTCTTTTAAATCCGGGTCATTATGATCCATAATTACTCAACAGACCTTGTGTATTATGAATAACAACAAAGAATTTCCTATATCATAGATGGCGATAAATCGTACTCAGTTGAATAGAAGTAAAACGTATCAAAATTATCGAACACAGCATCATTACTTACTTTTTAGATGTCTTATGTTTAAGAAATAACATCTAATAACAATTACAAAACAAATTTCAACAATGCTTACACTATACAAAATAAAATTATGAGAAAATTATAGCGATAATCGTGCAGAATAATTGTACTACGTGTATACCCTAAACGCTCATCCCCAAATGTATCAGAAATCTAGTAACGAGTAAATTCAGTGTCATTGACCTGATAAGATATAGACTAAGATATAAGTGAACATTAGATATAACAGATACATTGACCGGATTTTGTTTGAGAACATTTTGTCTGGATTTGTTAAGGCCGTTTGTAAGCTTCTCACGTTTCAGACAAACTGTGAGGGTAGTTCTCCTATAGTAAAATATAGAATGGTCGACATTTATAGACACATTACATTTTGAATAAAATTAGTATCTGTAACTGTGAAGACAAAGTGTTAGAAGTTTTGGACACACAATAATTTAATGTAAAAAAACTCAAATGTGACATAATATACTTCATGCCATTCGAAGGATTTCGAAATAATGTTGTAATTTGAAACGTCGAACCTAATAAAACTGATGCCCAAAACAAAGCTGAAAGTCCTGATTGATCATAATTTGGCTTCGGTGAAAGGTCTTGATTTGACGATAATAATAATCAATCCGCTCACTATCGAGTAGTTTCTATTACTCCTAAGTGATTAACCAACTCAAATAACTGCAGGCGTGGCCGGCAGCGGACATAAATATTCTTGAGCACTTCGGTACTTCGGAGAAAACTTAAACCTTTCTGTTCCCGTTGATAATAATCGTGAAAATTATCGGAGGCTTTTGGTCGACGTAAGAACTTCCCACTCTTGGGTTGACCACTGACCCCTCCATAAAGCTGATCATTGGATCAATCTTCTCAAGAAGAGAGATCCATAAACTGCAGTGGGATATTCAAGTTGGAGCCAAAATTCGATTTGCAAGAATAAAATCCTCCCAAATCGGATGACTTACTAAACATTTGCAAGGAGTTTCTTTTAGCAAAGTTTTTGATGTCAGTGTTATAAATGAATTAGTGCCAGTAAATTTTTACTATCAACGGTAACTATAACAGTCTTCCAACACAATCACTCTTATTTCCCCGACTGACCGTAAACAGACAACGTTAAGTCTCGTTCTATAATGGATAATTTATATGGACAACCAGCAAACCGCTTATCTGGAACGAGCGGGGAAGAATAAAACGAGTGAATGGGATTGGAAATTGTTAGGGTTGAGATTTCTTTAAAATGAAATTGTGTCACAAGGTTAGCTATTGTTCTACGAAGGCTATTTTGCTTTCGTATTTATAGGATTTATAGATTTTTTATTTTAACTGCAATTTAACTTAGCTTTTTCTTTTGAAATTTCTGGCAGCAGCACATGGATCGCCGCTTCATCTTGGCTGAGATCCATATTATTACGCATCTCTAGGGAATGAGATATTCTGAAATAGTAATATTCATAATCAACGACTGTATTATATAAATTTATCCAGATATATATATCTCCAGAGCTATGACATAAATGTATCGTATATATTTCTATCATAATAAAGTTAATATTTTCTTTAGAAACACGCGATAAGAAATTCTCTCCTAGCTCAGATATGAACATAAAGTTGTATTGACTACCGTGTTCCGACTCGGCCTCACTTCAGATAAATTGATTTATCTTAAAAAAATTAAGAAGCAAGAAGAAGAAAATACTTTATTGTTTGTTGAAATAAGTAACAAAGATATTGAAAACAGTCACAATTATCTATGTATTTGACACTTTATTATTTTTACATCATAATAAAATACATATAAAAATGCAAAAAACAAATACAACACAATGAGCCTTATCAATTTAAAGTGATTTATTCCAGGCAACCCAAATGATTTGTAGATGACAACAAGTAAAAAGTATAAGGATACAATTTTACCAGCAAAATAAAAAACACACCAGTAACGGACCACTTACACATTTTAATAGTTCGAAACAATGTTAAAGAATGATAAGTAAATTAAAGGAGATAATTATCAGATTATGAAAGAAGATAGTGTTCCTTAAGGAATTATTTTAATGGAAATATATTTTCCGGTTTCCTTATGGATTGCAGTAGTGAGTTTCGATGTCGAATCACTTTGAGAGTGAATAGATTTATGATGAGAATGAAGATGTATATAAAGAGGTAAGTAGATAAGGTGATTGGAAGAAATAATTAAGTGAATGTGGGTTAAAAAACGAAACGCAAAAGTATCGCGAAGATACAGGAGCTAATTTTAGTTAGTTTACAACAATTAAAGCTCACTCGGTGATGAAATCATGTACTCTAAGTTAATATCTTTGCGGTTTGTAATAAACTGAGTTTTCCTTGGATCTGATCCCGAGTAAATTTACTAGTGTCACTAATAACTGGAATATAACGTCAATGGATATTTGATATTCATTGAAGCTAGATATGCCAGGTCTGTTTGATCGTAACAAGGGTGCCTTGAGGCGAACTCTGCAAACGGTAAAGGATTAATGGATTATTCGTCTGAAATGATCAAGACGCTTGAAGGCATTTGTAGGATTAACTAATAACAAACTAACTAATGCTGAATACCCAAACTGTAGCTCGACTCTAGCCGAAGGGCAAAGACTTCGATTTTAACGAAGCATTACGTAGTTAGCTGCAAATAAAAACAACGTAGAGAATTTCATAAGAAACGTATCATCAATCTATTATGAGAAAGAAGAGCGAACAAAAATGGAAGTATGGAAGAAAAAAGATGTCATACATCAGAAAAGTAAACAGAAGACAATATAAAAAAGGAGAGAATGTGGGACAAAGAAATAGCATCCAAAGGAAATAAAACGTGATAAATCTCTTAAAACAGAAGCTTGGCTTTTTGCATCCACTTTAATAAACATACACGTTTCAGGTTGCTCTTATTATAAAGGATCAAATTCCAAAACAACATTCCTGGTATATGATAAAAGATCAGATATGTAAACTATTCAAGAAGCTTGTCGAGGTGTTTCATCTCATCTAAAAGCAAAAGCGAAAGTTTCGGTTGGGTGAACATTATTATTATTATTTACGTAGACGTTAAAGGACCTAAACTTTAGAAAACCACGAAATTAACACTGTAAATGTAAATAACAGACAACTTACTGGTCACACTTTCATCAACTATTATAAAAAGTATGAAGTAACTCGTTAGGGTAAACATAATCTTACTGTAAATTATTCCGGATTGTGTTTTAAAACGATTCGTTTTTATTTTTATCTATGGTTTATTATGTCCATATTGACACGTTCATGTATCATAAAATAATTACGATTACTACGTAAAGTACTAAGCTGTTTTAATAATAGTTCATAAACACATAGTAATTCACAAAATTGCTCAAAACTTTAAAACCTATTCGTCTTTACCGAGCCGGTATTAATACCGAATCGTATCGAATAAATCACCATACTTTGCGTATATATGCAAAAACATGTGTGGATTGTGTTTTGTCTCAAGGAACTTTAATTGTCCCTTCGGCCAATTTATTACTTTACTGGAAAATAATCTACGTATATAAATATCTTGCGTTACTTTCTTGATATGCAATGGACTTCGGAATTATTCAACCGATATCATTGATTTTTTGCATAGGGTATGTAATTTGATATAACTTCAAAGGTATGATAGTTTTGACTCCTAGGAGGGTCACCGTTGTCGAAATTGATTAACGCATTAGTAAAACTCTAAGAGATATTTAAAGGCCGTCATAGCAAAAGATATTTAACGTAGTGTACTACTAGTATGAATTTACTACTATTTACTACTATGTCTATTAATAAAATTGAAGCGTCTGTCCTGTCTGAAAGTTTTTCTCCAATGATCTCCGGTTGAAACTATTTTTACGAAATTTTCACCAGTATGTTAAAAAGCTTTCAACTTAAAACACAGGCTATGTTTTAGAGATCCGTAGGTATTAAGTACATCTGCGACATGGAATTAAAATAGTGTATGAAAAAGTAAAAAATCTTAAGTTATATGGCTAAAACTGTCAGAAATCTATTTTGGACAGAAAAAAAATACATATACATTCATGTCTTAGAGTTTTCATATTTCTCAAGAAAGCCATAAAGTGTCCAAAATTACATATATTTCAATAATTCAAACCTTCATTACTAAGTAAATATCTATCGTACAGACACTTATTTCTAATCACAGATTTCCCTATTCATGTACTTTCATACAAATTCAGTATTTTGTAAAGTATCGTCAGGAAATGGTTGAAAAACGTCACCATAACCACTTCGACGGCCCCATAGCCTAATTGGTAGTGACCCTGCCTTCGAAGCGAAAAGTCCTGGATTCGATTCCCGGCCGGAGCATATATTTACGTGACAGATAAATATTTGTTCTCGGGTCATGGGTGACACTGAGATGTTATTTGTGTTGTCCGTGCCACCCGCGACACAGATAAATCCTACTATGAGTGTATTAGCGTCATTACACGTATTGAACAGAGTACTCATCTACCTATACCTATAAATAAAATTGAAGTGTTTGCCCTGTTAATTTGTTTATGATGCAACTAAATGAGTAGGTATTTTTCTGCATTTTTTCCAAAGTGAAGCAAGGGCAGATATACTAGTTGTCTATAAAAATTTTAATACTGAAGTATCTGAACTGGAAAAAGTTATCTCAGGTATTAATATGTCACGTAAAATTTGTCAATGTATTGAATATATTTACATTAGTTAGTACTACAGTAGCAAGAGTACATCAGACTACTAAATTTATAAAGATATTATAAAATAACGTCAAGCTCCAGATAACAAGACAACGTCTGCTAGCTATGAGCATAATGTTATGCATTGTAATCAGTATCTCTCGCGAACGTGTAATGTAATGACAAATTGGATTCGAAGGTATTCGTGCGGGTAAAGTTTACGTCTTTATCTTACACTTACTCCTGTGATATTAATACTGACAGTACCCAAAATTACATATTACACTTCAATTACTTACTGTATTCGTATGAACTTTAGAACTCTATTAAGCATTCTCAACAAAACAAAACGATCTAATTTAGACTTCAATGCAAGTCACACATATTAAAAAAAATATATACAATCTTTTTTTTTACTGTTTTTATTCTGACTAACCCTTATGTTAAAAATTTCATTCACTAACCGCATTTCAATTTGAATACGGCTTTGAGAGCTTAGGGTGGAAAAACTTTTACATTGTTCTATGTAGCATTTACGTTACGCATATGAGTGAAGAGGTTTCAAGGTAGGAGGAAACCTCAGCAAAACGCACAATGAGGGAACGGCAGGAACACCGGTTCCTTTCTAAACAAGTGTTGAATAGTCAGCGGTGTCCATTGTAACGTGGATTTCGTAATTAAAACGTTTTGTTTCCCACCATAATGTTATTCTTATGGCTTTACGTAACAAGTGAACAAATAGAGGTATTTCATGTGTTAAAGAACAAGTTAAGGATGTAAAATTAGGTATATTTTGAATATAATTAATGGTATTCAAAATGTACCTTGCGATTGCGGTTATAATGCCGAATATATCTATCTGTTACAACTTCACTACTGAAACTCATGTAGTTAATAGTATCAAGCGTTACTATGCGGAAATACAAGTTATTATTTGTCTACATTGCAAGAATGTATGATGGTATATACTCCAAGGCTTTCGTGGTACATCCCACTCTTCTACAATGGTAACATGCACTTCTAAATAACAGTATGTACTATAATACATACTGTTATACCAACACGTGTTACGGTCTGAAACGGAGCATCATCAGGGTAAGACGCAAAAAATTTGCGAGTAATCATCGTAAAGTCATAGACTTATACTAACTCAATTATATTGTAACTTAACAACTAGTAACCTAAAAAATGAAGAGTCTAAATCTCGGTTGGGACAGACATTTGTGTGATAGATAAATGTACGTTGTAATATATTTATTGTATTATTTGTGTTACGTTAATAATTATTTTAACACGTTTAAAAAAAAGTTGGAATATTTCTGTGCAGATTACCGATATTGAAATACCTAAGCTGTCCCTATAAAACTCCAATTTCTATACATAAAAAATCAATAGTCTTCAACGGGTAAACGAAATGGCTAAACGGGAATATTTTTCTTCCATTGACGGCTGTAGATTGGCTCGAACAAACTTTACTGCCAGATTGGCGTCGTCCCAAATACAATTATTATTCTTCCACTTTACAGGGTTTAAGTTTACTTAGGAGCTTTAGTCGATGCAAAACGAATTAGTGATTCTCTCAGAATAGACCTATATAAAATTGAGTTATAATTTTTATTGATTTTGATATACCAAACGTTAAAGAACATACTAGTAGAATTCAATTTCTATGAACACGCTTATAGTAAATTTCTTGAATATTTTTGTGACATATGTATCCTAACGTGTTAATTATTGTTTTTACTATGACGAAGGATATTAATTGTAAGTATTAGTTTATACTCTCATGTAAGTGATGATTTATATGATAATAAATATCTATAAAACTAAACATTATATTGCACTAATGTGACTAACAGTTTTGCATTCGAATAAATATGGTAATTATCACAATTATTAGTGTTTTTTCTAACGTGTTAATTAATACGAATCTAGGTATAACCGTTAATGCTAACTTTAACGTCAATGTTACTAGAGTACCATTCGATAAGAATCAGCGCTCTGTCATGTTTTCGTAGACTATATTGCGTGTTTGAACAGAACGATTGAATTATGAAGTAATAACTTAGGCAAATTTCCTTCAATAAATATCCATGCCTTCTATAACTGATAGGTACTTTATATTTGAAGTATAATTTCAAGTATCTACACTAATATTATAAACGCGAGTGTGTTTGTTTGTTTGTCCTTTTATGGCCCAACGGAGCCATGGTATGTTTAATGGTATGTTTTTTGGTGTGGAGATAATGATAATTGGGAGGATGAAGAGTACTATAGGCTTCTTGTTACCGCAAAAAATATCTAATTTCTGTTGAAAGATCCATTACAATCTATTTTAGCCATTTAATTATTTCAGCCAAATAAAAGAAAGTGTTTAATAACAAAGCGTTGCTTAGCAACCGATGACAGAAAGGAAACGACATTTTTTATAGTTGTTCTTTTTGCCACGCATGGGGAACATCTAGTAATTTATAAATTACACTTTGATATTTAAAACAAAAATGTACCCGAATCTTCAAAGTAATTGCCTCATTTAGAGATACTCCTTTAACTTATTTAAAATAATAAAGGGGAGCACAGTAACTAGAGTAATTTCAAAATGATAAAAAAGAGTAGTTTCACTACGAACGTAACTCGTTTTTATTCAATTTACATTAGACTCTTACGAAATCTAATGCGTAGCGTGTAAAGAAACAATGTTCACTTTATTACATTTCATACAGACTATAAAGACGCAGCGGAAATTCAATAAGGGCGCCCCAACGCGCCAAAATAAAAGTGAGAAAAATTACGTTGTTTATATTTACGTAAATCGTGTTATTCTGAGTAAAATATATTCGTGAAATTAATATTTTGTTATAAATCTCTTCGTATAATATAATTATAAGTAGTTTAATTTTTATTTCAAATACTCATCATCTTCACAACCAATAACTGTCCTACTACTGAGTCTCCTCTTATGAGATGAGGGGAATAGGCCATAGTCCACCACGCTGGCCAAGTGCGGATTAGCAGACTTCACACATCTTTGAGAACATTATAGAGAACCTCAGATGTGTACGTTTCCTCACGATGTTCTCCTTCACTGAAACAAGTGATAATTTACTTGTAATACGCACATAACTTTTTGAAAATTAGAGGTGCGTTCAGGATTCGAACTCACGCCCTAACTAACGTCGGACGACTAAGCTATGACTGCTTGAAATACTATTTTAATTTCAAATACTATCCGAAGCCCTTTGCTACAGTTTTGATAAACAAGCCATACCTATATTAAATATCTCTGGGGGCATTTATGTGACTTGTTATAAGTTATTTTCATTAGGATCTCTTTGCCCCCATGCTGAGAGTCTGTATATCTTTGCTAGAATTATTTAGTAGTAAACCGAGTAAAATAGAACCTTACTTCTGTTACTCTGATATATTTTTGTAAGATCGGCAAATCATCGTACCAGTGCGACTCGGTCGTTGTTATAATAAGGCTGTTTTCTTTTGAATAGGAAAAAATACTCGCTGAATATATTTGTAATTTGTATCTTAAATTATAATTACAATATCTTTTATCTGAAATAGCTGCGGATATGATAGATAAACAGTTTTTAATATTTTTTTTTTTTTATGAAAAAAAAATGTTTTTTTTTTATTAATTTAACTTTGTCTAAAGATAACCGATTTAATATATCGGGACAAAAGGGAAATTAATTAAATTTAAAGTAGATGTTACCCATTGCTTCGCTCGAGTGATAAAAAGGACAGCAATAAAAAGGTTGTCGTTTCTTTTCTATCAAGGGTAGCCAGATAACGTTACTGTTAGACATATTCTTTAATTTAGCCGAAGTATAAATGGTAATGGATCTTCGCAAAGAAATGAGATGTTTTCGCGGTGAAAGCCTATTTCACTTTTCATCTTTCCAACGATCTCTACACAAAAAAAGTGTGCGTATTATGTACGCACATACGAAGTTATATTTCTCTGGCGTAACAAGACAAAAATCTTTCTAAAATCGTGTCAGGCTTAAATAATATTGCTCATAACCGCAATAGTGGTACGTGGTGTGTACCTAGTTCAAAGAAACCTTTAATATTTAATTAAGTAAGATGAAAATTATGTAATATATGGAAAAAATACCCTTATTTCCTAAATACGTGTTTGTTACTACTTTCTATTGGCAAAAAAAAACACATTTAAACACCATTGTGCGTGTTGGCGTTCTTAAGTACACGATGTTATTACACACGTATACTTTTAATGCTTCGCTTTAAACCGACATTATATTGAGAAACTAACCATCCAGGCATTGTAGATCTTGAATCAGGCCACCAGTTCACGAGTTATCCCATAAAAAACGTAATCATAAAGTCGTGAATTGGTCGGGTATTAGGTAATTGTTATCGAAGTTATTTTAAGTCACCTTTGCCACAGTTCGTGATTAAATGTATGACGGTGAATACTTTAAGACATGCGTATATACTTACATACGTAGGTATATACTTTAATTCATACATTTTTATCGCGTATTGTTACAAAGTAGACTAATAATAACTTAATAATATTGGATTTTTGCAAAGTAAAGACTGATACTATTAATTACAATATTTATCTTATTAAACGTATCTAATCATGATAGTTTCCTTTGAAATTTGTTATATCATGGATATATAATTTAATTTAGAAAGTACAAAACTTTGATAGGTAAACGTTAAAGTTATAATTAACACATTAAAACCAAAAACATTAATGGCCTCATCCACAAAATTTAATTTTCCGTTAATTAATGTGTTCATTCGCACATTTAAATGCGTTAAATTGTTGGCCATATGCCATATCACTTTATACTCATTAGGTCGCAGATGTAGCAAGAGCATTTTGGGATACGAGCCGTAGTACAGTTATGGATAGTGATGATGATGATGATAGAACTTAGTGGTGTTCCTATTAAATAAAATGTTTATCTGATTGTCTATTACTAAAACTAACAACTCAATCTCACAAAGTCCTATAAATCAGTGATTAACAAATCAATTAGCAATTAGCCAACAAGTCTACAAAGTTTTGTCCCTAAACTTGTTTCATGATATCGGCTTACAAATCGACGATCAATAGGACGAACAAATAAATTATCTTTTACATTCAGAAGAAGCAATCAACTGTAGGCATTTAAACTGTTATATATTACGTTTGAATTAAAAATAAATATTAGTGGCGCAAATTGGGGGAGGCCTATGCCCAGCAGTGGACCTTTAAAGGCTGATAGAGAGATAGACAGATATTACTCCGCTTTGTATCTTGCTGCCTACTCTATATATATGAATTATATTTGAGAGAAACTATTAGTGATGGTAATGACGAACAGTGTGGTGCATTGGTTACTACAACGGACCGTTATTAAAAAGGTTCTGGTTTCGATTCCAAGCGAGAAATAGCTTAACAGTTTTAAATGTAATTTTTATTAAAGTATTTTATATTTGATTTATTTCTGTTAATTCATAAATATTAGCTTTAAAATCTTCACAAGTTTTCTAATGTGGGTACTAGTGCGTGAGTCTTAGTGAAGCAAGAGTAATTACTAACTTATTTTAAATTACTTAAGTAAATGATCGTTATAATTCCATCTAGGCGAAATTACGCAGTTCAATTACGATTGGATAAACTTCATGCGTTTAAGATAATCTGGAGAACTCACTAGGATATACATAGTACCTCGCGAATTTTCCCTTCACCGAAGCAAACATTTTTTTTTTTTCACACACATAAAGAGATAAGCGTGCGCATACGCACCCCGATACGTGTATTCTGTATATAAACTTACTAATTCGTTTCAAGTTCTATTGTTGCTGTTTTCGTTTATACTAGTAGATAAAAGGAAGATGTTGGTCTTTCATAACATATAAAATCTTAGAATGAGACGGAAGACTAATTTTGCATGACCTACAAGTTGTAAAATAAATCCGTTGGTACAGTCAGCAGCAAATTATGAAATGTACCTATGTTTACAAAGAATCTTGTTGCTACGTTACCGCTGGCGCCGTAACAGTAATTATATTTGTGACAATTTGACTGACTTTATCATTATGAATTTATGAACGTCCTATCATTTGGGAGTTTAAGATGTTGTCAAAAATTAGAACACGTTGGTTGTGCCGATATTATTGAGCATTTTGGTTGCATCTAACATTGTGGACAGTTTGTATGTCACCAACTATTTGCTGTCGACTGTACGTAACTTTAAAAACTTAAAGTGCATACTTCGAGCTTCGATCAACGTTGATACGTGATTTATGGTTTAAAATTAGAAAATACATTTATTGGAAAGCTTTATACTTTCAATGTCAGAACGTGATTGTTACAATTTTTATACCGCGGTGAACTGTTATCTTTCTGCGACATTTAACTTGTCTCGCTGAGAATTTGAAACGTTTGATCTGTCAACCCGTCCATTGTCGAATTGCAGATAACTGTTCAAAGGAACGGATGACATTTGACGAGCTTATTGTTCGAAAGCTAATAATATGCTAGAGAACAAACTGGACTTGTGCTTTGAAAGTTTATCGTTAATTAGATACTACCCGCAGCGTCGCCTGTATGTAAAAAAAAGAATAGCAATTACAAATTTTCTTTTCAACGCTTTGTTATAAAAACACTTTAATTCGGCTAAAATATACATCGTGTGATTTTTTTTTTGCGGTGAAAAGTAGGCTAAGATCCCCGTTCGTCCTCTCAACTAGATTTAAATAAATAATCATACCATAAGGAACATATAAAAATACAATCCCGTTAATAATATTAGTAAAGATATAATACGTTTTGATGTTGTTAATGTAACGTTGAATTTTGAATCCTGATCAATATTATCTGACGATCGCGGCTACGGATCGTAGTAAGGTTTAGCTATTCATAAAGCTTTGAGAATCTATAGCTATCTATAGCTAACAGTATAGAATTACTCATAGAATTTATAGTACTCCAAGCAGAACGTCAACGTTGTTACCATAGATTTATAACACCTAGTTGGTCAGTTTTTACTACATTGGCCTAAAGTGAAGCTTAAAAAATATGAACGTTTGTGACAATATCACGTATTTACGATTACTGACACGTACAGTATAGAAATGTATTTTTAACAACGGAAAGTGGTACCCAACCGACAATTATAAAGAAAATATGATCAATTGGATGTAATTATGAAAAATAGATCTAACCACAAAAACTATCTTTTGAGAAAATAGGCCTTTTAGTAAATTGTTATATTAAAATAGCGATACCATAGCTTGTTTTTAAATTTCATTTAAATATTTCATTAAAAAAAACGTACCATGCAGCTAGAATATTTTTGTATATACTAAAGTTGATACGGAGATGCCATTTGTCGTATAACTAAAAAAACTGTTTTTGTGGGTTGGATCCATTTTGCATAACTACGTCCAATTCTTTTCCAGATATGACATTTTTTTCTTACCAAGGAAACCTTTAAAGATTTCCTTTAAATGATTACATACGACTATTCTAACTTCTCTAAAGTTCTTGTTACTAACACTTTGACAGCTTCCAATGCAATTTTATCGAAACAAAATACTGTATAGATTTATTCCCGTTCCAGTAGGAGATTGACCTAAAATCTGCAGCGGCAAATGCAGTACCATTTCCTGCACATGTGTGCCAAATCGTACAGTAAACACGGATGAATTGTTTTCATATTTGGCTTACATTTTTCTTTGTTACTTATATAACGTGTTATTTCAATCCCGACAAGCCTTCGATAAATTGTATTGCAATTGTGTTTCAGTCAATATTTATACATTACAATGAAAGTAAATACAATAAATACAAATGAATTGAATACAAATTCATTTAAATACAAGAATTGACAATATTATAACATTTATAGACGTATACATATGACATACTATGTGTTTCCCGCGGCTTCGGGTGTGTAAGAAAAGTACATTTAGCTGTCACTCAGCTTCAGTCAGCCGCCATGCATATCGTTCTCCGGCTGAAAGCTGGAGAAGCAGTTCTTTCTTACTTTCTTTCTTTTTTATTCTTAACGTTTCGACTATGTTTATGATGTTACTAATGTTCGAACCGTTACTGATGAGTAGCTTGTTTACCGGTTTGACAGATATTTACAAAAAGAAATGGATATTCAGCAAAAAGGTACTTATTAAAAGCAGGTACCAGGACAGATACAAATTTAGCTTTTCATTCCACAATTTTATATAAACAAGCTTCGTCCTAGTGACAATTTTTATAGCACAACAAAGTAAGTCTAAATATTTTACACAACGCTGCAACTCCTTAGATATCGGGTTTTACAAACACTGTCACTATTTCGTTTAGCTACGACTTACAAGACTTTGTAAAGGTTTCAGTAAACTGGCCCCATTTTGCGTCAGTTCACTTAGAGATGCCTGTTTTTTACTTTTAATAATATTAAGCAATGGATACAAATCAAGTTTGAGACGTGTTGCTAATACAATAATCAATTTTAACTTACCCTACTGTGAATAAGGTTGATTTTGAACACAGCTACTAAAGTATATTAGTATAATACTATAAAGCGTAATATGATTTTCATTATTGCCTGAACTTGTAGTCAATTTCGTCTGGTCATTATAACTTAGAATCACTATGTAGTTCCTATTATGTACCATTGAATTTAGAACCACGTTTTCAAAGTTAGGTCAGAATATCTTACTTTCGTGTTCACAAACAATACTGTGATGTCTCATAGTCAAACAGAAAGAAAAGATCGATTGCACTTTCCATCTTTGTCTTTGGCATTATTAATTATTAAACTAAAGAGAAGTAGATAAATACTTAAAAACTATTCTCTCTTTCTATTTCAATGTAAGACCTCATGGTATTGTTTGGGAATACGGGAATGAATATTTTTACTGACCAATAAAAATAACTAGACACACAGTGTACAGAAAAAAATCAAATCACATATCATTGGCTTCACAAACTGTCCACAGTGAACCTTAGGGATTTACGAAACAGAAATAAAAAGGTATTTTTAAGTATTGCCTTTAGATAAATAAAACTTCTTTTAGGCCATTCAATTTGTCTGCGAGACATTGATTAATCTATTTCGCGTCGACCGCCATCGCTTCTGTAACGGATGCTCCGATAATGTAATATATTTTGTAATAAATATAATGGTATAATAATAACGGTGTATGAGGACGTTGTTTTAAGTAACCTTGGATTATATATTTATATTAACTTGATATTAATCTTGCTTGGATTCTGTTTAGTGAAGATATCGAACAACTCGACGTCGAAAGTTTATACCGTGGAAGATATCTGATAAGCCCTAATGACGGATCTGTCGATAGATATCGGCTGAAACTAAGATTCAACATCCTTTATTTAATGTTTCATTAATCTACCTATACTAATATTCTAGATGGGACGTATGTTCAGAATATACCTAAATATTCTACGAAAACAACGCTTCTGTTTGGATTTTTTTTGCCTACTTGAAAGTTACAATATTCTCAATATAAGTTAAAGCTATGATGATATTAAATACCATGAAATATTAATAAATAAAGAAACAAAGAAAGAAAGAAACGTTGTAATCATTTAATTAATTTACATGTATATAAATTGTTTTTAATGTATATGATGTAGATGAAATAGGGTTCGCACTCAACATCTGGTCACGGAAAAAATATTCAACAGCCGCTGGTTTTCAGCACAATCCATTGTTATGCTGTTTAATAAAATAATTTTTGTGTCATATCTTATATAATAAGTTTATGAACGTAACTTTTGTATAATAGGTGCACCCTGATGGAGGATACGAAAGGTCATTCTCAAAAATATTTAGTAAATGTAGGTAACGCGAGCGGAACCGGCTGTTCTTAAGCGTCCTTGTTGAAACGATATACCGCGGCTTGCGGTAGAACTTAATTAAAAGATAACTTCTATTTTGTAAACGTTTAGGTTATTTTAGTAGAAATCTTCTATTTTAAGGTTACTTTGTAAATTATCAAGTTACAGAATCTGCTTTCTTTGTGTTTTGTTACGTTACTGAAGTTACTTTTGAAAGATGTTTTATATTAATTTTACGTTGGATCTATGAGTGATTATTGTTGATATTGTCTAATTCAGTTTAAATTGATATTCAAAATATTTATTGATTTAGCTATTTATGACTCACTTATGCCCGTTTTTTTTTATTCAACCACATGTTTTGAACTATAAGTAATTAATAATTATACAGTACAATAATTCATTTTAATTGGGTGTCTGTAAGTAATATGGCATAAAAAAGTTTAAATAAATACTAAGGTACTGAACTAAACAAAATCATATATTGTTTGTTTTATTACTACTTATTACTGAAGAAAGTAGTGATTTACTAATAACAACCAGATAAAATTATTAATGAAAAACTTTTTATCTCACTTGTCTAATAACCAGATCATTATTTATATATTTTTTACGCGATACATCTATTAACATATATATATATATATATTATCTATCATATGTGTCATGAAAATGGGTGTCATGGAAACACATAATTACAAGAACTAGAGACCGAAGTGAGAGAGTGCGCTCGAAATTCATAATGTCAAAGGATTACTTTACATTGACAGCCTTTAATATTTTTAACTCTTCAGATTGACAATAAACAAAGGAGTATACGTGTCTTATTATCCGTGTGTGTGTCAAATTCATGGTAATTGAACAGGTCAATTGCACACACGCAATGTTTTATTTATTGATTTAATGTACTTTATAAGCATTATTATTGAATAATATTAGCGTTTTGCACTTCTCCTAGATATAAA
>DWPA01002290.1:0-16077 GCA_018251375.1 Calpodes ethlius
GTTAATTTGTGTATGAGGTTCGTAGGGAGGGCGAGGTTTTAATTGCTGGATGCTCATTTGCTGTAGTGAGTTGAGTTGTCCGTCCAGTTTTATACAATTTTGCAACAAGCATACATCGTAGTTTGTGACTTTGTGTACGTGTTTTATGTGGTATGACAACATAAGGTTGGTTTTGTGGACGAAGGTAACGGCAACCTAGCTGGGTATATGCTCCCGGCTATGGAACCCGCCGGAGGAAGATGGAAAGCCTTTTATTCACCGATCTATGGTCCTTCTGCATACTAAGTATTACTTACAATTTGTATTGGTTTCGCGATTTCTAAGCTGTTTACCTAACGCCTACTCGATGTCGCAAGATGTATTATTTAATATAATTATAGACTACATATTGTGGTTTAACCGATAAGTGAGATACCTTATTATACAAATAATTTCAATGTTCCTTGCACTAATTACGTGATTTTGAACTAGAGGTATTAAGCTCAGACTTACAGATAGAATTTTTTTATTGAAATTTTAGACTTGAATTATTACTACGACTGATTCAAAGGTTAGTTAGCGTTATGCTCAATTACGTATACATAACTACTAGTGCTAAATTGTGTTGGAGCTCGTCTGTTCTATGTGTCGCTTGTTAACTAAACGATAATTCCAATATATGTATGTAATACAAGTACGCTGGTTTCGTTTGATAAACATTACGAAGACGTAACCATTTATAGTGTTCTAATAGAATGTTAGTTCTTTTGGGCACCTATATGCTGGAGGCGCGATTATCCGCGAATTTCTAGAAGATACTTTTCTAAGCAAAACCCTCGAGTAGGTAAGTTGCCTAGCAACTGTCTAAAAGTCATAGCATTGTACCTATTAACATATCCAGAGATGATGCAGATAGATAATTGTAAACGGTTATCACAACATTATTCTGGAGCGTGAATTATTATTTCACTAGCTTTCCGCCCGCGGCTTCGCTCGCGTGGAATTCAGTTATATCGCGCGACATAATAAGGAGTAGCCTATAATCTTTCCCAAGGTCTAGACTATTTTATGTTTGACAATAAGGAACTTCCATATAAACTTTCATCCCCTTATTCAACCCCGTCTACCATTTCTTCCCAATAAAAAGTATGGTATGTCCTTTCCCAAGTTCATTGCTATTTCCATATCGAATTTCATCAAAATCTTACGAGTGTCATGAAGATATTTCACGATTTTCATACTTTTTCAATATCAAGTGCTTAGAGCTCAATTTAACAAAGAGGCAGCAATATTTATTGGAATTATATAAATCTATGGCAGAAATATGAAACATTCCTTTAAAGATATCTGTCATAGAGTACAAGCCTTAAATACGACGGAAAATACAATTTAATTGGATTTTGAGTTAGTTATGAAACGTATGTTTCTCAAGCGAAACTGTATTTGAATGGAAATGTTAATATTTATAAGTTATAAATGTATACCTAGCAGTAGGTATTGTCAGTGTAAAAAGCATGCTGTATATTAGCAATGTGTAATATATTACCTAGATGTCGTAGTTTAGTTAGGCATAGAGAAATTGTACAAATGCATATTAAATATAATAATTTTATTATTGAATTATAATTTAATCAATTGTAAAACGCAATCAAGTAAAATATACAAATTTTCGTATTTATTTGTCGTATTTTATTTCTTTCAAAGTACATGAGATCTTCAAATTATATTTGATTTTGCTTCTGTCAGATTTGAAATGGTGATTTATATTTAAGAAAAAATTGTGGGAGAAACTTTTCGACATATCGTTTAAATTAATGCACAATTGATAGTAAATAAAGGTCTAACTTACGCGGCCGGATGCAGAGGTAAGTCTATACTGCTTAGCCTCACAAGAGATAACGACACGACCAGATTATGCCTATTCCTTGTTAGGTGATGATGTGTCCTTGTTGGATATCTATTTGGGTTAAATCTGCCTGCTATTAAATCTATCTTTTGTATATCAACTGGGCTTCAAACTACTACTAGGTACGAGTCTTTCCTCGTAACTGAAAAATCCCAAAACATACGTACTTTATCGCGCTGTCCCAGTGCGGATGAATGGAGGGGTTAATAGGTAACCAACCAATGATTTTACACCCTTCAATGCAAGGAATTTGTAGCTGATTTGGTCGATTTTAGGTTTTTTGGGAATTAAAAAAAATGTTTGGTGATGCTCGTAGGTCAATGAACTAAAACCTTACACGGCAAGATACTACAATATCGGTCAATCCCGCTTAAGTATACCCGCTACATAATCGAAGGCTATGGTTTAAAATAATTTCTCAACCTCTATCATTATTTTCCGCAAGCAGTAATAATACGCGTCATCCAGCCTTTCGTGGCATTACACTTTTATTGGGTAAGTAAGTAATGACGCACATTAATCGTAAATCTTGAAGCGGTTTAACATATTCGCGGCGGCTTTTAAATCTTTAACAATCGGCGAGAATTGCAGGGAGATTTATGGTGATTATTTTGGTTGTAAATTTAAAATAAAATTACGGTAAGCACGTAAAATATCTGGGGATGATCATTTATTTTCTTTAGACATATTTTATGTAGTTCTTGAGAACCTTGAGAAATTTTCAGTTTAAACTACAATAAAATATATATAATATATATATAACCAGTAGAGTAATGCAAATCAAACATCTCATCCATATATATATAGATTTAGAAAAATCCAAAAATAATATTTTTTTTAATATTCAACTTAGGGTTTAAAAATTAAAACACAAAGACAGCATATAAATGTCTATATATTCAGTCTTATATTATTTATTCAACTAAGTGATTTTTTATAAAATTCGTTTAAAATAAAATATTTTACGTATGGCACTTATTTTATATAAAACAATACTTCAATTTATGTTGAGACCTTTACAAGATTAGTCAAGTTACAAAATTAAAACACAAGATATACTTTTTAAGCCAAAAAATATTTACATTATTGTCTATTGTTAAGGTATCTGTTGTCTGTCTAACAAACGTTTTCTATTTTCTGTTCTATTTTTGTCATTACTCTGTAGCGTATTCACTGTTGGTACTGATTCATGTAGTGTTCCGCTGGGGCCTCGTCGCGGGTGTATTGCAGGGCGGAATGCGTGGAGGGTAGTTTCAGCTCGGCCGCCACCGCCTCGAGCCGCGCCGCCCGCAGCCGCAAACACCTCTCCATGGCCAACGATTCTCTCGTCGCCGCCTCCGCTCTCATAGTCTCTTGTATTCTCTCTCTTTCTAGCTGTAAAACAATTTTTTATAGAATAGCCCTGATGTTTCGTGCTACTATTTCGTAATGTCGTAGGAGACAATGACCCTATACAAAAAGTTAAACTATAATATAAAATTGTACTAATTACGTGATTATTATTATTTCTCAGTTTTTAATGCTTCAGGTTATATTTTTTAACATAATAACTGAATTACCGATTTATGTTTTCTTATTTTAATAATAAAAAAATATATAAAAATGGATAGTTAGTACACAATAGGATTCCATGTGTCCACGAGTATACCATGGCACCACTTTCAAAGTCAATAAAAACACATATAGACGAAAAGCAGAAATTTAAACTCATTCAAATTTATGGCTCACTTGGAAACGAACTTAGGGTAGAGCAAAACCTTCTCTTTGTTACAAACAAAAGTTCTGCTCTGTAACCACTGCGTCAAAAGCTTGGTCGCAAATTTCTGACAAAGTATTTTTTTTCAACTAACCTTTGCATTCTCCAACTGGTACTTCAGCAGCTCAATTTTTAATTTCGTTACTTCATTGTTACCAAAGTTGTATGCGCCAATAAAGCTAGTTGATCCTGAAATCAAAGATGTAATGTTACAGCAACTTAAACATGATCTTTTAATTTAGTTCAATAATTAATCGCTTTTTGCTAGGCTACGCTATCTCCAAACCAAAAATCATACTATAGCGACGCTCCTTTGTGCCGTGAAATGATGGCAAACAGACAGACACACTCACAATTATAATATTACAAAGGTTACTTTGTTAAGGAGTAAAAGAAATTACAAAAGAAACCACTCATCGAATAGTTCCCTAGACACGAAGCAGCGTGGGCGAGGAATCATGAATAATGTTTTTTATAATGAGTTGCTTACCGAGGCCAGAGTCACTGCTGAGGACGGTGGCGAGCGGGTCGGGCGCGGGCTCCGGCGAGTGGTTCGACGCGGAGTCCCCCAGAACATCGTTCATGCCGTCGTAGTCGTCCGCCTCGTCGTTATTGTCAGAGTCTGATCCATATTCGACACCGGGCTCAGCCTTTATATTCTGTAATTGATAGGATCTATTTTATAGTAATAACCTATTGGTACGAACGTTAGTCTCTCGAACGTGGGTGCGTGAGCTCGAATCCTACACGCACCTCTATTTTTTTATTTATGTACGTATTACTACTTAGTTATCACTTGTTACGGTGAAGGAAAACATCGTGAGGAAACCTGTACAGCTTAAAGTTCTCCATAATGTTCTTGAAGGTGTGTGAAGTCGACCAAAATCGCACTAGGCCAGTGTGGTGGCCCTTTACCCCTCATATTGTGAGAGGAGACCCGAACTCAGCAGTTAGACGGGTATAGGCTCTGATGATGAAGGATCTATCATTATTATTGTACATAGTGTAGGTTAGTGAACGCACATCGGTCATTGCGACCAAGATTGTATTCCCAATGTTTACCGTCGAGATGAACCCTAATACCTCCTTGATCTCAATATCCGTTAATTTGTGGCAACACTTCGCGTAAGGATTATATTATCAATATTATTATTCTATCTAGCCTTTAAAGGTTCATTGCTGGACTGCTGGCCTCCCCGAAGTTATATTCTCCTATATTATCATTACGCTATTAATATTATTAGTGAAGCCCGCTAGACACCACATTTTTGCTCGAGTCAAAGGCCGAACGATTCGTCGGATCCGTTTGAGATCTATTTCTCTCCCTCTCTCTCTTTTACTTATCTTTCTTGACGACGCCAATGACCATCAGATCACTCATCTACCTGTATATCGGCTATTTGAATAGAAAAATGAAAGCTGAACATATTTTGTAATTAGTCATTTACAAAATGCCAAGAATCTTTTCAAACATCTGCATATTCACTGTGATACTTGTCAAGTCAGAAACAAAAAAAAAGAGACGAATAGAAAAGGCGCTATTTCAGAATAGATGGTGTTCTTTATTTTCATACCTTATTATTTTGTTCTGCCAATTGATCGTGGCGGTTGCTTTTGGCACGTCTTCTAAAACTGCTCCGACTGAACCGTATATTTTTCTTCAAATTAGCAAACTTTGTCCTTAATACTCTTGTTGATCTGTCTTGTCGGGTCTCCTTGTTGAAAGCTTGTGTTATCTAAAAAGTGAATAATTTGAATTATATTTTCATCATCAAGTTACTGTGCACAACATCATAGACTACATCACCACTTACCATCAGGTGGGACAGTAGTCAAACACTGACTTATTATACGTAAAAAAAAAACACAAATGACTTAAGGCCATTTTTTAAAAAGTATGAGATTATTTGATGACGTTTCTATTCGAAATTTCGATAGAGATATTGGCTGTACCAGCAGCTTGACGTTGAAAAAAGAATCTACAACATAATATGTTCAGATTACCCTTGTCCACGCTTTGTTTTTTTGATGTATAGCCCTTGCTGTGTTGTCCTTAGAAAATATATGTTTGTGTTCCTCTCTCACACACTTCAATAATATGCTTACTTCGTGAGGCGAGAAGTTAAGGGACCTATTTCTCCTGAAAATTAAGTTAATGTAAGGACATTAAGTGAAAATATTCGACATATAATTTTTGTATTTTTTTTTTATTTACGTTAAATAAGTTTAAACAAATTACCTAAGTTCACTATCACCGTCTGCAAAGAAAAAGTATCTTATTTATTACAAAGTCAAAAGATATATATTTAAATAAAATAGATAAGATTAAGTTAATACATAGAGTAATATCCCTTTACTAGTAAATCGCGAAGTTGATTACTATTTTCAGATATAAAGTTTCAAAAGGTCTCGAAAAAAAAACTTAATTAGTAAAGCTTAGCGTGGGTTTTTATGTATTGTAAGGAAATTACGAACGAACTTTTGAAATTTATAAAGCTTGTATCAGTAATCTTTCTAATGTAATAAAGAAGATGTAATGAAGTAATATTATGTAACAAGTCTACATACTTTAGTAGGATCTTTTTCTCACACATCTTTGGTAGACTCTAGGCCTGAAGGGTAAAGGGTAAACATACTTTTTTCAAGTCAAGTATTTTACCTATGACGCTAGGAACACCAGCGATTACACAATTAATGAACTTTATAAATAAGTTCATTTTTTGTATCATAATACTAAAATAACTTACCAACACCAGATTCGCTACCAAATGCAGTGGTTATTGGATCCGGTGCAATATCTGTTGAGTGATTTGTAGCAAAGTCCGGGAGTACATCATTCAGGATATCATCACTGTCTTCACCAATGTTGTCCTCATGCTCTACATCTGACATTTTACTGTCAAACTGTGGTTCTGCTTTTATCTCCTACAAAATGTAGAGTTCACAAAATTACTATACTATATAATGAGAATGCTCTATCTGGACCTCATTTTTTTCACTCCTATGATAAAACTAAAACCTTTATCAAGGAGCTGTTTTAAAACAAGATTCTTCAAGCTGCTTCTTGCCCCTAGTTCATACTTCAATGAGTACTCTCTATTAAAAATTGAGTTAATTGGTATTCCGGAAAGTTTGTGCCGATCTTTGGTAGGTACTATGTGAGACCTACCTGAATATATCACAATTATTGAAAACAAATGACATATGTACACTGGATATATTCTAAAAGAGATAGCTTCAACCATATTTGAAAAAAGTGTTTGGTTACAATTCGTTAATTCCATGTATATTTTAATGAGCTGCTTTTTAATTGTCCTAAAACATTGGAATATACTATCTGGTCAACCAATAAATTTGACATAATATATGTATATAGTTAAGTAGACAAATAATATCTTTATCATATAGATTAATTTAAATTTTATAATTAGTTTTACGATTGCATTCCATACCTCCTCAGCTAATCTTTTATGCTTTTTGTTTGAGACATACTTCTTGAAATACCGCTCTTTGACATTCCTTTTCATATTACAAAATTTTGTCTGCAATGTTATGGTTGATCGTTTTTGGGGGCTCCTCTTATTGAAAGCATCTGTTATCTGAAATTTGTATAGTCCGTTAAGTATGTACATAGACACAATTTAAGTAATAATAAGTAATTTGTAAGGTTTAGTTGGTAGCTTTTTCAAAAGCTAATTAAAAAAAAAAATAGTCTCTATATTGCATTGCTGATTGCTCAGGTTTGTCCCTGCCCATGGGCTGAAATGCAACACCATTGCGGAGTAGTCTGCTGTTTTCTTATAAATTACATTCTTTCTTTCACAAAATTGTACCATACATAATATTGGAATCACAGACTGACCACTAACCCCAACTATCAATTGTAATGTAGTTCATAAAAGTTGCTATCCAATTATGCCATGGTACCACTTCAGCTATAAAGAGATTAAAGATCCTGCTTACAGATCCATGATGGTTTAAAGTCATTCTAAAAACCAATAGAAGCATACCCTAGACCATGCTTTCCTTTTTAACTGTATTGCATTTTTCGTATTCTCTTTAGAAAATACAAATTTCTGTTCTTCTTTCACACACTTCAATAATAAACTACTTTCTTGTGGGGAAAAGTTGAGTGATCTCATTTTCCTGGAAAATAAAATAAATTATATAAAGTTTATATTTTACGTACAGAGTAATGCATTGCACATGTTTATATTTGTCGTTCACTGAAAGGGAGACAGTTTTAAACTCAAATAAACATATAAAAATGGCATTTTAATGCATAATTATTGTAAGGAATTATTTTATCTCCACTGACCAGTAAAGAATTAATGCAAACTAAAATTTATCTAGTAACCATTATTAAAAACCCATAAACACTACCTGAATTCATTATCACCATCTGCAAAAGAGAAGTATATTATGTCAGAAAATTATTTAAAACATAAATTGTTTATTGAACTTGTTTTTTACTATATAAACAACATACCAGAATTATCTGATTCCTGTTTGTTATAACTATCTGAGATTTTGTCTAAATTATCTATTTTGTGTTCATTCATAGCTGTGGAATAAATCACTTATTATAACAATTAGCATGGGAAATAAAATGAAATTATTATACTAGTAAAAATAAAGAAATTAAATAAAATTTATTGGGAATGGATTTTTGCAAGTAATAAGAAAGACAAACTATAACATTGTTACAATTAATCCCTACTGTGAGTGGCACTGGAAGAAGCGGCAAGAAACTCCCAAGGATTTTTATATGAAATTGTAGCCCAAGTAATTATCCGAGTAAAATTCAACAATCATGTTTCTACTTTGAATATCAAGTATCAAGTATGACAGAAATTAATAAAAATAGATAAAAAATCCTTGGTGATTCAGTTATTAATGCTTTTTGGGCCATAGTAAGGACTAACAATTACGAAACTGATTAAAAAGTACCTTGTTTCAATTCTTCCCTAATATCCTGTGGAACCTCTATCATGTTGGAACTCATCTCGGCCTCGCACAGTAGAGTCACTACTGGATTTGTCAGATCACTGAACTCATCAAACTTGGGATCCATTAAATTATTTGACACTTTCTTAGCACTTCGTTTAAGGTTTTCCCACTTTGTTTTCAAGCAATCTGGGCTCCTTGTATGTCGAAAGCCTTGGTTGTTAAATACTTCAGCAATTTTTATCCAAGCAGCTTCCTTTGCATGGTTCACAGCAGCAACGGTAGATTTATTCAATATAATTGTTTTGTATTTTTCTACTAGTTTTACCAGAGCTTCTACTTCTTCTCTACTAAATGCAGGGTTTCTGTATCTATCGAGCCTACAATATTAAGAAATATTTTGTAAACAGTATGTCAAAGGAATATAAACTAAATGAAACTATAAGAGGAATTCCTCTCTCAATCTTTAAAGAGAAAAAGAGCTTATCTTTCAAATATTTTATCTATAACAGATCACAATTTAATATACATTTCAATAAAAACTAATGCCTTACTCCTTTGGTCTTGAATAGTAAACAATTTATTGGATCTAAGTAGTAAAAAGTACTCACACAACATGGGATTGTGTAACGTTACCATCTTCACTCATTGTAGAAAATTTCATTAAATACGTGAAATATCTGCAAGTTTAGGATTATCAGAACCTTTGGATATTTTTATTAAATATTAATGTTTTCTGTTTACAATTAACAATACTTCAAATATAGTGCTGTAAAGTTGTGCGCACACCGTGCACAGGATATCGTAACAACAAAATGTTTTTGCATTAACGCATCACAGACTAGTTAGAGATCACTGACGGGAAAGAAAATATACCTGTAATAATTATAATAACGCTCGTAGCAAAATAATCGCCCATTTTGTAGCCGAACCGTAATTATTATTTAATATTAACCACTTCTAACTAGTCTAGGGTAACCACAGATTGTTCAATGCCAGTATGCTTTATTGGCCATACACGGAGAATCCAAGCCCACAATAACAAAATTTCAGTGATTTTTTTTGCCTTCTCCTGTCAAATGAGCAAAAATAGGTTATTTTTCCAAATTTTCAGATTTGGATGTTGACAATTTTGACTAAAAATATACAAATAAAGTGTCAAGAAAATTAAAATAGAATAGTTTTAATGTCTTTTTATGGCACAGTCCATTTAATCTAGAAGGTATCTGGTAAATATTTAATATCTAATTAATTTCTTTTCTAGTGTGTTGCGTAGTTTAAAAATGGCGGATATCGCATATCTCTCACGTATTAGGAAATAAGGTGTTTTTGAAACCGATTTTCAGTAGTTGTTAAGTCCATAACTGGTAAATGCATTCCGCAATACTGTGTTCATATTGATAAAGTTAGTTATTATGGAGGAAGTGATTTTAGCTATTGTAACTTTCGTATGTAGCATATTTGTAGTTATTTTATTTGTGTTCTTTTGTAAGTAGTCCATTTTAATTAGAATCTGTGTAAACTTGATGGTCGTAAATATATTACAACTACATTTGTGTATTGTCCTTTGTTACAGGTTGGTACATTGTCTGGAGGTGTTGCCTTTCTAAGTTCCGATTTGTACGCGAACTTCTCGGGGGTATGTCAGATACTCCCCCATCGTCAGAGACAAGGCAACCTAAAATTAGAAAAGTCAGGAGAGATTAATATTAAACGATATCCTTTCTTTATTTATTTTTGCGTATCTATATAACCTTTATCCTAGTATATATCTTGAATTATTCAAAATGAATATTCGTTGCGCTCGTCCAAGTGATCTGATGAATATGCAGCACTGCAATCTGCTGTGTTTACCAGAGAACTATCAAATGAAATATTATTTCTATCATGGACTTTCTTGGCCACAACTCAGCTATGTGGCAGAAGATGAAAAAGGCCACATTGTAGGTAAGCAATTTATATACTAAATAAACACGTCTTGTTTTAAAATGCACTCAATAATCTGACTGAAGTAAAATCCAAGGGAGAATTTTGTGTGAACAGTGTACATATACATATTCATCTGATTTGCAGGAGTGAACTAGAGTTAACTTATAATGAAATTTCATAACTGAAGTAATAATTTAAGTGTTTTGAATTGTCTGTTATTTTTTAATTTAAGTGACATCACATTCAAATCAATATGTTATGTTCTGAAGAATGTAGGTAAAAAATTATAAAATAATTGGGGTTTTGTGTTGAATATTAAACAAAAGGGCAAACAATTTGCACATTTCAACACTTGGATTTGTATATGTTCAGTTTTCAGTAATTAAACCTATCTACCATGGTTTTTATATTTTTGATTATGGTTAAGGGGGTCAAAGGTTAGTGAAGACAGAGTAATGATGTACCTTCGAAAACTATATCTATAATTAAATAGGTATTCATCATTCACTAATGTGGTAGTATAACATTGCAGGGTATGTACTAGCTAAAATGGAGGAAGATGGAGAGGACAACCGTCATGGGCACATAACATCATTGGCAGTTAAAAGGTCCCATCGTCGTCTTGGATTGGCACAAAAACTTATGAATCAAGCATCTTTGGCAATGGTTGAATGCTTTCAGGTAATTTATGAATTAGTCACTTGTTTAATTCACCTTAATGGTGTAAGTGTCGAGGTATGCGAAACTGAGTTTGTCAAGTGTTAAAGTAAAGTTCAGGTAAAAGAGAGAATTAGTGACTTTGCAAAACTTCTAGTTTTACACAAAATCTTGGGAAAATTTTAATATGATTTGAAAATTCAATATATATTTGATACTCAAAGAGTTCATAATTTTGTCTAGGTGTTGGTTGCATTGAATAATTAATGTATTACATTTTTTCTGATATGATTACTCCTTTGTTTAATTTCTGCTTATTCTTATTGGTTTTTGTTATACTAAATAGTCTTTTTTTACAAATAAACTTATTGTAACGCAATTGTTTAATTTTGATATTTAAAAATAATGTAAGAAACTTTATTTACATGTAAGAAACTTTAAGTAAATTTTCTTTTTTCCAGGCTAAATATGTTTCCCTGCATGTGAGAAAGAGCAACAGAGCCGCTTTAAATCTTTACACAAACTCCCTTGGCTTCAAAATCTTAGAAATTGAACCTAAGTATTATGCTGATGGTGAAGATGCCTACTCCATGATGAGAGATCTTAGTGCATTTGCTGCTGAAAATAAATTGGATACCCTTCTACCTGAAAGCTTGGAAATTAAGTCTGAATCGGCTATTGTATCACAGTGTTAGTGATCTCAATAAAGCATTTTGAATTTACTAGTGTTTTCCATTTTCCTCCAAGTTTGTTATTAAATATGTGTCAAGTTACTTAAAATGTTAGAACTTTTAGTTGTTACCTTTCCCTATAATTTATTCAGAGTTCATGGGTTGAGTTGAGAGATAGAAAATCTTTTCTATTTTAAGAAAATCTTGGTCTAATGCTTATGTCATTCCGCCATTAGAGCATGTAATGGAGTCTTTAGACATACAAGACATTTATAGCAATCCTTCAATGAAGGTAACCAGCAATAAATTAAATATGTACAAGCATCAGATATATAAGTGGTAACAATAAATTTTTGGAGTGAATCATGTGATTGTTAGTGGGTTTTACAGAGTCATGCATGCCAAGGTAGTATTTATGTCAAGTAATAAATATTAGAATTTATTTTTATTTATAATACTATGAGAAGTGTACCTAGTGGTACTACTAGTAAGACCATAAAGAAATGAAATGAAAAACCCTATGTTACAGTAGTATAATAAATTGTGGTTACAATTGTAAGCTCCTCGGCAATACATATTATTATTAATCACTATACATACATTTTCTTGTTATGATTAATTTTGTAATTAAACACAAAAATATTTTATTGAAATTTAGTTATCGAAAGGGCCAAGTTAATGATTTATATGGATAATTAGTATATAAAATTTATTTTAGTAGAGTAAATCTTACAAATTTTATATTTATTTTTGTTGTAATGTGTAAATTAGGTGGAGGGGGGCAATTTCCCCCTAGAACCTATTTGCCTTTGCGTCCCAGTATGTCTATTATGTATGTACTATTGTTCATAAGTTATTATTTACTATACATTTATCCCCCATGCCTGGGCGAAAAACAAAGTATTTGTCCTCTCAGACCAGAAAAATCTGATTGCAATAGACCAGAAGTTACAACATTAATGTTTCATTTTCTTTATAATCAAGAATGCAGAAAATTTCATAGAAATTTCTTGATACTGAAATATCAGAAACAATATCTTGCCTATGACCATAAATAGCTTTTCAATCAATAAAAACAACATTGTATGTATTTACATACATCATTACATTGTTACACTTAAAATTTTACTCCTAATTATACAAAAATAACTAAATAACTCTGGAGTTAACTATCGGGATCATCTTCATACAAATGGTTCAATTTTAATTCCACTTTTCTTATTTCTGTACTGTCCTTTTTGATAACAGGTTTTTTCTTTTCTTTTTTCTGTGACACTCCAACTACATACTCTGGCATTATTATTTTATCTCGTTTAAAAACAGCGGGTGTTTCATCTGTGGTATTTTTGATCTTTATTGTTTTGGATGCCTGAAACATTGGTTTCTTGAAAGTGGCGCCTGTCTCATCAATATCTACTTCATGATGTGTAATCGCTTTGTTTGAAGCCTCCTTCTCTTCCAATTCTTGCATTAGTGCGAGTGCTGTAGCAGTATTTGTCGCATCAGACATTTGTTCTTGTGTCACATCAGCTAGGGAATAATAAGTCCAGTTTTGAGGGTTTTTGACATAATCTGGTTTAGTTTTTGCACGTAAACATTCACGTATATTGGCTTCTGGTCTTTTAAATATACTTTCTTTGCCTCTAAATTGTTTCATCTGATATTTAAGTTTTCTATAAGTCTGTCTATCTACCACGCTGTAGTCTTTGGGTTCTTCAGCTTTATTAGACTTCGAGAAACTATATTGTTCCTCAGCATCTTTTAAATGATTAAAAAGGCTCTTTTGCCTTTCATGAAAAGACGACATTTCAAATTATTACGATGTTTTTCTTACACTTTATTTATTTTCAAAGATAAACTAAAATCCCTATCATAAACGTCACAGCAGATGGAATCATTTGACATCTTGAAATACACGAATGTTGCCAGAATAGCTGTTCTTTTATTTTTGTGTCACATAATCAGAACTGCAAGTTTATGTTATTATCATAACAATGATATTGTGGGTGTTAATTATTTTTATTATTATTGTATTTAATTTATTTTACATAAACTTTAATTATTTACTGTAGTATAAAACAAAAACTGGCTTTTCGAAGCGATCTCTTTCACGATGGATTGACCGTTGATACTGAATATACTCGATAATAAATTTATAACCATTATTTTTGTCACTTCACTTTGGCAGCTTTTTTTTATTGGTTCTTAGCTTAATATTTTTAAGTTGCCTTTTTTCTCATCATTTTGTGCTTGAATTGTGTGGAAAGTACTTTCCCTAATCAAAATCAAAATTTGCCAAAGATGTTTTTTGTATCGGATTTTTACACGACAGTACTTTATTAAAAGTGGAAGGTTGTGATAGTTAAAATGATTAACTCTTAGTGATGCACTATTTTTGAGAAAATTATAAAACACCTAACCTTAAAACAATAATGCGAGGGATAAATATGATAACAATTTTACGAACGTGACAAAAATTATATGTCCTACAGCAAAATATAATATGTATTTAGCTATAAGTAATTAGGATTAAACCCCCTGTACTCTCATCACTTTCCTTATGTTTCTGGTATTTGACTTTTGTCTTATATGTTTTAATACTTACTTAGTATCTAATATTTCAAAATCCGACAAAAACCTACGTTTTTAGTTATGATTGTGATGTAGAACTCTATTAATTCCTCTCATACCCCTGGGTATTGTTTTCCGACGATTCACTCAAAACATCCATTAGCACAAGCATGATTATACTAGTAGGTATCTTAGTTACAGAGTACACTTTAATATACTGAAAGTGAAAACTATACGCTCCCGAAACCGTCTCGTATGCTTTTTAACGGACATTAGTGTACTTATGTTTGCCCAAAAACATACTCGTGCGTAGTAGTTCTTCCTAATTTGTGTCAAAAGTGTTATTTTATCTTTCGAACGATATGCTTGATTCATATTTTTCCTGTTGGTTATTTCGTGGTAACCATATCTTTGGATGTGATTTTAAGAACTTATTACGTCGAAAATTCATTTTACTGCATAAAATGTACTACAAATAAGTAAATAAAATATTTAAAATGTAGGTATACGAGTAAGTATTTTACGAGAAAATTTACTATTACGGTGTACGAGAACGTAAGATATTTTATGAGATTATTAAACAGTTGCCTTGCAGTTGTGGTTAAAGCTAGTTAAAAAGACGGAAGTCAACATCAGTTTAACATAATAACCGAGTTACACAAGTTTAAATTGTTTAACTATGTAGAATTGACTATCTTCACTACGTTTAGGTTTAAAATATATTTTTTTTGATTCAACGTAAATAACTGGAAATTAATTGGAAATTAGTTTTTCGGTCAATGATATCTATGTGAATACAAATATAAATTACAGTCATAATATTAGGAAAAAAAATAAATAACTGGCTACTTTATTATATAAACATTTATTACTTATATTTAAAGGCGTTTCTGTTTTTTTTTTAATTTCACACACATAACGAAGTTTATTATCCCTAAAAAATGGCTAAGTGTGTCCGATCTCGCAGAATATAGATTTTCGTAGCTGTGAATTGATTGGCCATTATTAAATGACTTATATATCATATGTAGCCATAATAGTTTTCCTTTAACATTAACGTTATTACTAATGCTATACTATTACCCTGAACTCTTTCGCTCTATCGAAAAATACCATTTTTAAACTCGATAATTTGCAAACGGATTCGTAAATCCATAATTGGTGTTCGCAAATTCACAATTACACTGTCGGTCACACACGCTATCGGGTAGACTAAAAAAACCACCTCCACTTTACGTGATATACATGGAATACATTTATTTTATCCCTTTGTCAATGTAATAAATATGTAACAACATGCCAAATAACCGTTTTTTTGTACTAAGCATCTCTGTTCCATGTTGCAAACGGACGCATGGAATAGAAACTTTGACTTAGGTTCCATTTTGACTACGGAACTATAAAAAAAAGGTACAAGGGTTTTCTTAATAATTAAAAAATAGATAAATTACATATCAGTATTAGGGCATATATTATAGATTTGTATTCACAAAGTTTACAAAAAAGGCAGTACTAATTTCTTAAGCACGAAAAACTAACGAGATATATATTGATAATGACTGTACCGACTACCAGATGACTCGTCAGCTAAGTTTATTTATTTATTTAGCTATTGACATATTGACATATTGAGTTCTCCGGAAAGTTCGTACCAGTATTTT
>DWPA01002291.1:0-16075 GCA_018251375.1 Calpodes ethlius
GCGGCGGTGATCACTTACCATCAGGTGACCCGCCTGCTCGTTTGCCTGCTTAGGCTATAAAAAAAAAAAAAAAAAAACAATAAGACTTGAGTTGAAATAAATTCTGAAACACCTTCTGAACAGACACAACTCCGTTAATAAAACCGCATTTAAAAAACATAATGTTTTTTTCGAGGAATGAAGTCTGCGGTAAGATGACTCAAACGTATTATAGCTTTTTGGTTAAGTATTAACTAATCTTTTAATTTGGTACCAGATGGTCGGGAATGACGAATTGGGCCACGTGACTGCGGTCAGGCGTACTTCGGGAAGTTATCACTCACATGCTCAATATAAACAAGAATTTATCTCTATTATACATATACAATGGTGATGGAAAGACTACAATACAAGATAATACACTACTAATAGTATATTTCACTACTTATCGTGACGTGGGATTGAAGACGAGCATTACTTTATATGTTTAAATGTGTTGTAAACATTGTAAGAATCCTTCAATATTCTGGGATTTGGTATAGATAAAGTTTACGATGAGAAACAGCTGCAGAGAGCTAAATTCTATATCTATAATATCTATTACAAATAAGTATATTTATTAAGGTTACCTAACAGAATATTTAATATAATACAAATTTAATTAAAGTAGGATTTCGACAACAGAGCTGGTCTGTAGTATATTTCTTATTCAGTGAATTAATTAAATCTAGTATACATAAAATAAAAACTGTAAGTAATCGCCGTCTGTATGTGGAAATTATGTTTAAAAATTCATAGTGTTGGGCTTTTATATACACAAGGGAACCCAAAACAATGTTTTTTGTGCACACAGAAACGTCTTATCCGATTTGAATGCAGTTTTCAGAAACACGTTATGATTCTTTTAATATTACCAAAGTGTTTTTTTCATTTAAATCTATTTAAAAATAAAGAAGTTATAAAATAAACTAGAAATACCCCTTCACGCAAAAACTACTGAACGTAATTTAATGAGACCTTGAAGGGATGTAGTTTTATACATTAGAACATAGGTTTGCCGACACAGCAAGTATAAAATAAATCAAAATAACTTAAATCAATGATGTTTGAAAATGTATTATTTTATATATCTAGTTTATTTTTGACTTTGAATATTATTTCGTTTATTATTATTAAAAACAGTAAGTTTAAAAAGAGTTTTAGAATATTTTGGTTTTTATACTGTTTTGATTGACAAATCTGTCATGTTATAAATAGAATGAGAAAAATGTAAGATGATGGCTTGTACTGAAATGTCAATTGCATTAAAATTATGGAACAAGTTGAGTTTACTCTCTATTAATATAATGTTCATCAAATCATCACAACCCATAACTGTCACACTGTTGGGCTCGGGTCACCTCATACAACATGAGGGGTAGAGGCCATAGTCCGCTACGTGCCACGTTCGGGAAACAAATGTTCGAACCACTACGCTATCACTGCTTTATAATGCAATATGATGTTATATTATACAGTAAAATGTAGATAAAAACGTTATATACTTACATCGAAACAGTTAAACTAATTTAATTAAATTAGTATCTAAAGTAAACCTTCAATGAAGGCTTTAGAAACTATTGAGACACAATTTACATTTTTGAATAGGCTTCAACGACATTTAGATTGACTGGTGATTGATTGGTGACTGTCGGCATATTTGCTTGTCGTTAAATTCTACAAAACCCTGCCTAGAAAGACTTCACGTAAGAATTATATCGATAAAATATAATGTTAATGTCTTAATATTATTACTATTGTTATTATGTATCCGCGAAGCTCGTTGCTAGGCAGTCACTAAGTATCATTCTTTTTTTAGTCAAACTCCAAATAACTACCCTTGCTCCGGCTATCGAATTGAGAGCCAGTTCCTTTTTTTTATATCTTCTCTTCTTTCTGAACTGAAAACACATCTGTATTTTGATGCTGTTAATGTCAACGGTGGCCAGATGAATCGTCAGCATTTGTGAGATATTCACATAAATATAATTGGTTGAGTATATTGCTTTTGCAAGTCACGGATTACTTGAAGTCTACCCGACGTCTATAAGGGATCAAGTGTCAAGTGGCTATCGATTACCGATCTTCCGCTATGTGTAAATGTGGTTTAGTGTATCGCCGCCGTATCTTTTATAATTTTGGTGCTATCTTTCGTTGCCGTCAAAGTCTAGACGTCGCGGCATCGCCTCTCGTAGAAGATCAAAGGATTATCTTGCCTCACTTATTTTTGCGTTTCCTGTTCACAACTGTTTGAATGTGATAATAAAACGTACTTATGTTCGTGTATCATATTATATATCGTGTATAATATGTTGTTAATAAGAAATATTCAATTGCCTGTTTATTTACGCTCTTACTTTAGATTTTAACAGGAGGATAATTATGCTACGGCTACTAAGCCAAAATTACTTACATCCTAAAGGACGTTTTGGAAAGGATTTTTCGGCATTGATAAATAGTACCAAAATTAATTTTAATTGATTATTTCCAAGACTATGCTACGTCACGATATGATAATGAACATTTTTGGAAAGCTGGTTTACTCTGTGTATATAATTCTTGTTACCTATCGTGATTAATTTTAAATAAGACTATAAGCCCAGCTGTTCAATTTTCGAACATAATTCGTAGCGATGTTTTAGCTAATTATTCCCTGAATTATTTTGGTATTTCAATCTTGTAATCGAAGATTAATGGCACCCTTTTTCTTGATGTTCGATTGTAATTCAGTTGAAAATGATGATAAGTGATTATTATTGGGCAAAATGTCGTAATAATACGTCGAACATAACTTCAACCTCACTTATTATCACTTATTTTGAGAAACACTGCAGTTTCTTTAACAATTCTACAGTTATGGAGAATGTTTATGTCCTATGTTAAAGCCCTCTAATTTACAAACAATACTATAAATTGTCACAGTAAAATATACTTCACTCTATATTTTCAAACCACGCTGAAGACAATAATGGTAATACACAACAACAATCGATCCTTTCTTTTTATTTCACTGTTACGCCTCATAGTATTGTTTGTGAATATAAATGCAAATTCATACATGCCCTCGATTTTCCGTACACTCTATTGACAGAAGTTAAGCGGGCGGACACTTTCTGTCACTTACATCAAATTCTCTAAGAATTTGGTTAGCATGAAACTCGTTATTTTTCGCATCTAATGTTATTTCCATACGTTTTCTGATCGTGAGCGTAAAACGAAGAGTTTTGACTAAGGGGCAGGTCAATGTTTTACGGGTCTGGGTTGCTGTATCTTCTTATACGCACCGGATAACTACCAAGGGGTTTTCAGTGGGAAGAAATCCCACAAAACCCGCAACCTTTACCGTGTCGGGTAACTTTGAAAGATTTCCCCATGGAAAAAAAGGGACAAAGACCTTACTTTACCAACGTGAACTTGTAGGATCGAAATAAATTATTTTTTCCTGCTGTATTACAAAGACATCATAAATTTTATTGCAAATATCTCACATTAATATACGCATTATTTTTTTTTGTCTGGCACATATATGATATCGTATCGAACAATGACAAAGATATCTTGACTTATACTTAGAAACTTAAATATATATAATAATAAATAAACGTAAATATAACACACAATCTATTTTTATCGCGGATTACTTTATATTATAGTTAATATCAAACATTTTATATACAGGAAATGAGAGGTTTGTAATATGGTCATAAACTGTTTATGATCTTGAGTTGTAATGCAATTTATATTGTTTAAAAAAGCCAAAATATTTTTTCTCTTAGCAAATGTCCAGGGGTAAGAGTGGTCAGTGGCCAACTCAACGTCGATATTCGGATATTAACTCAAATCAAGATATCAAATGTATCGTCAATCTAACGAAAGGATCTCTGAAGGTCATCTTAAAATCTGAATGTCAGGTAAGTTCAGTCAACCTTGACAGTGTCGGTCACCAATCTAATCCACAATCTGAACCGTGATCATTAAACTCTGTCAATTTTTTTCGAATGCTATAAGGTGCCAGGTACAGGCAGTGATAGCCTAGTAGTTCGAACATTGGTTCCTCGAACGTGGGGACGTGAGTTCGAATCCTGCACCAACCTCTAATTTTCAAATAGTTATGTGCGTATTACTAGTTAATTATCACTTGCCACGGTGAAGGAAAACATCGTGAGGAAACCTGCACACCCGAGAGTTCATCATAATGTTCTCGATGGTGTGTGAAATCTGCCAATTCGCACTTGGCCAGCGTGATGGACTATGGTCTATACCCCTCATCTCATGACAGGAGACTGGAGTCCAGCAGTGGGACAACTATGGGTTGTAATGATGATGATGATGATAAGGCGCCAGGTTAGGAGCATTTCTCTCGACATGACCTAATTATAATTGATTAGATAGTTCTAAGTTTTTGCTTATTTCGTAACAAAAATTCATTCATCAGCGTTTGGATGTCCACGGTTGGGAATAAGTCTCTCCTAAACTGGAGTATTCCAGCGTCGAAAAGGCATCCAATACTGATTTTTGCTAGACGTGTGGTTAAACATTTATGGACAAACAAATGAAGCATAAACAAATAAACAGTAATTAATATTCTTATCTGTAAGAACTATTATTTATGTGACAAGTATTTGTTTCCCAGAACCAGGATTCAAACTCAAAAATGGTGCACTGCACTTAAATATCAAGATATCCGGAACGCCACAATCTCTGTTTGTGTTGTGTCGGAGATGCCTTTGTAGTAGGTTTACAATGATACAGAATTCAATGGAACCGTTAATGTAGCGTGATTCATAATAAAAACATGAATCGTATGAGAATATTTCATAGAATTGCCTTGCATCATCGTGAGAAATTTCCCTTATTGCATCATATTACATTTCTTTTGACATCGTTAGATAAGTGCTGATTGAAATCAACAGATAAAATTCGATAAAGGCTTTTAAATATGTTTTAAAATAGTTATGTTTTTGATAATATTTTATTTATAGAACACTTCGTATTTTTGTATATTAATTTGCAGAATTCCTAATAAATTATACTGCGAAGACCTACGTACGATGGATTATTATGAAACAAGAAATATTTATTTTGGGGTCTAAGGTACTTGTGTTCAGAGCACAATGAATCTTGGAGGGAGATTGGGACGATTTTTATAAGACTATATACGAGTAGTAATAATATATGTTAAGTATGTTTTTATGTTTGTATGTATACCTACATATATTATATTAAACTTGGCATTGATTATTACACCTATCGCAATTTTTTATCATCACCAAGGTTGTCTGGTAGAAAATGTTGTTAGGTATTAAGCCTTTGCATTGTCATTCATTTTTGATAAAGGATAAACAGAAAAATTCTTCCAATCACTTCTCAAAGTAGATTACTTTTCGATATTATGTTGGTGGTTGCTTTGAAAAGTTTGAAAGGATTCAACCTGTCCAAACAGAAAACTGACTATTAAACCTCTAATAAACGTATTTTAAAGTTTTACTGTTTTCAAGAAGTATTTAATAACTTCTGAAATGTCCATTACAGTTAAATATCAGAATTCCTACGGGAGTTCAGTGTTTTCTAAGATTAATTTTACCGACAGCCTCCTGTCTTTGGAGATTAAATTGATTAATTTACGAGGGACTTAGTAGTTTTAGACGCAATTCGTAGTTCAATGTGAAAGTTACGAAAACTTTGTGTAGTCTATTAGATGATCCAAGTTTTGTCCATGCTGAAGTAGGCGTGAAGGCTTCAATTAAATTTCCGACATAAGGAGATATTTTTGTTTGTACAAAAAAGTTCAATGACACAGGAAGTCGTTTTACGGGGTAAGTTTACTTTGCTGTCTATTTAAATTCATGAAAAGATATATTTTTTTTCTATTGAACAGAGTCTTTGAGCTAATTTGATTATTTTATTATCAAAAGCGTTTGTATTTGTCATTAATGGATCGATTGGAATAAGCAATTTAAAACAGTTAGTGACCTTTAAAAATATTTTTCAAGCGCTCCTGTATGCCTTAGTTACAGAAAGCTCTTTGGTTTACGTTATCACAATTTTATTGCTGTGCCACATCGGAGGCCTATGAGTGATAACATCTTCTTACACTTGGGTAGGCTATTAAATCTTCCGAAAATTTCTACTCGAATATACTTGAGTACTCTCCGGTCTTTCTTTGTTACTAAAATTTAATATGTTTCAAGAAGTCATTAAAGTCCACTTTCTTTACCAATAATTAAGTTCTCAGCCATAAGCACTTCATCGTAAACACAGATCTCCGAATCAGTTTCCCCGAAGCACTTAAATCTAATTTAATAAGCATTCTCCAAGTTACTCCGCAACGATATTAAAGATATCAACAAACTCTTGAACGGGGGAAACTCTACGCAGTGGCCAATAATGACAAGTTTTCGTCAGTTAGGCGCGCTGGGTCGCAGATGGTTTATTATAAGCCAGCTTTATTGCGAAAAGTTGGGATGGAAAATCATGTTGACATTGGGGTTCGGAAGTACATTAATTATGGAAGAGTTTTGTTGTAGGAGGAATACAAGCGAAACTCTAACTGAAGGTATAAAGTTTTGAAAGGGCGAATGAGTTGGATATTGGGAATATATGTCTATACTTACATTATAAATGCGAAAGTGTGTTTGTTTGTTTGTTCTTCTTTCGCGATGTAACGGAGCGTTCTTTTGTTATGATTTTCCGTGTGGACATAGTTCGGAGGATGAAAAGTCCCATGGGGTACTTTTCACCACGAAAAAATATTTAATTTATGTGGGAGTATCCATTATGATGTATATTTTAACTAAATTAAAGAGTGTTTAACAATAAAGCGTTGCCTAACAACCAATGATTATTTATATTTCTATTGCTGGTATTTTTAAATGCGGACGAAACCGCAGGTATCGTCTAGTTGTCATATACACTTGTGATTAATTTGAAGTATAAGTGTATTTTCGACTAAAAAATAATTACATTAACTTCGCAAGAATTGTTACGATTTCAAAATTAAATTGAAAATATCAAATTAAAAGCTAAAATTTCATTTATTCATTATCGTCAAGTTAGTTGCCTAGCAATTTTCAAAGAGTCATTATGTATGTTATTAATTTATCTACCTACTAACTTATCTAAAAGCCATATGCCATCAATATTTGATTATTATCAACGGCCGTAAATAGATATTACTTGCATAAACCAATTGTTTTATCTTGTAGATAGATAACACATGTATCTTTATCATTCTTTATTATTTTTACGATATTACCATTTTCTACATAATCCATTTTATCAACAAGGCTAAAGAGTGTCACAATATACGCGGAAATACCATGTGTGAGATAATCAAATTCATTCATAATAATTTGAGCTTATTGAAAAGTAATATTTAGAAAAAAGTTGGTGATATTATCATCTTTGCGCAAACCTTGTATGACTAGTTGCCATCCTGGTGCTTAAGTCCATCGCTAGACGACTTCTCTTTTTACAACTTTTTGCTTTAAATGACAGTTTTTATTTTTTAGCCACAACCATCAATGATAACCACTACTTATCTTATAAAGTTGAAATTTCCTAAACAAATATTCCTTCATCAATGGTAAAAAACAGTTAAATTTTTTGGATTAAAAGCCTGTTCGTAGCATTTTAAACTATACATTAAAACGAACTTCAAATATTGGCGCTTATTAAATAAATAAAAAGGAGATAGAATGAGTTTTTGTTGCTTTACTCTTCATATTGGTATAGTGTAATATATTCACTAATAACTACAGGTTTAACACCAGCTAAAATTTTAATCTTGTTCCAGGTAAAACGCTCAATCATGCTTAAGATGGCGGACGCGTGTGCTGACAGCTCGAAGCAGACCCGTTTTCATGAAATGCACGTTCAACGTCACAACAACGTCAGCATTCTGTACGCTGACATCGTCAACTTCACCCCACTGTCCGAACGGCTCAGCGCCTCCGATTTGGTGAAGACTTTAAACGAACTGTTCGGAAGATTCGATCAAATCGCTCAGGTATACTTCTTTTCTTATTTTTATCTTTTCTTCCTGTTTCTTTTACCTGGTCTTTTGTAAGTGGACGTATTTATAAAAGCTTTTATTTACAATGCGATGTTTGTTACTTTGTTACTATGTTTGTTTGGGTCAAATCTTGCTATATGCGACACTGTTGAAATTTGACACACTGCCACATGACCTAACATTACACTTATGATTACTATTATTTAGCACATAAAAATATATGCTTACTATTACCTCTAGCATGCCTGTTCTCAAATGGAGATAGATTTTTTAACTAATCAGACAAGTTGAGTAGGAAACTGTCTCCCGTACTAAAGTAAAATAATTATTCTAAGCAATATTCACACATTAAAACTGCAGAGTGAACAAACATTGCGCATGAACAAAACGATGAGTTTGTTTTGACAGAATTTAATTCACAACATTAGTTGTGTAATCTGTTTTAACTCAAAACTAGTTAAAATTCGTTTACAACTTTATCCAGCTCAAATGCTTATGCAGCTCAAAAGTTTATGTGAAATTGTTTGCTAGTATACCGTGTTCCAATTTAGTTTTAATATGTATGTAATTAAGCAGGCGAGTCGATTTAGAAATGCATAAACATTAAAACCTCCGGTTATTTAAATCATTACTGTTCCTATCTGCATCCTGAATGCAAAATGATACTAAATTATATATATTAGGTCTCATCCAAACTTGAGTCCAATCCAATCTTTCCGTCAATAGAAGAGGCTTCTCCTGAAATAAGACTTTATATTACTCATTAATGGGCACTGCAAGCTTGCTTTGCAGATATTATTACTTAAAGAAGACCTACAAAAGAAGTAATCGTTCGCTCAAGCTTTGTCGGTGGAACAAGGTTCACCCTTAGCTGGGGTGGTTAGGTTGACCGCAACAATAGATGCAGAATCTATTTCCTCAAAACTCTTCATGATAATCTCCCATAATTCTTTTTTGACCGTCAAAAAATTCAATAGAAAAAAATCCATTTCTATGAAATAAATGTTTCTTGTCTGTATTTCAATTTTCATTCTACGTTTACCTTATTTTATTACTGATAATTATGTTTGCATACGATAGCAGTTTCTGTTTTTGCAAAGGGAAACTTTTACAAATGATAGGTAATTTGAAGTGAGTTTATTATTGGCTTGTACTTGGAGGGAATTGAGAGAGCGAGCGCTTGAACTTCACCAATAAACATTGAATTTATTGGAGTCATTCAAAGTTGAAACGTTTCAGTAGGTTCTAACCTTGCTTTTATCTAGTCATCATGCAATTTGTTTATTTTACAAAGGAAAGATAAAAAAGTTTGTACTCCGTTAATAGGAATTATTTATCTTTAGAAAAATTATCCAATTTTTGGATGTGAAATATCTTTCAGCTTCATCAAGACTTATTCATTCATAGAATGAAATTCCAATATAAATTATTAGTTGAAAAAACTAAAGATCTGTTATTATACTTCAAAAAAATTAGTAACTGTGCTGTTCATCATTAACAAGTTCCCTCGTCTGGAGCTATTCTTAACTGAAGTATCAGGTCATTCATACATAAAGATGCATTGTTTTCGAAACTAAAGAAAAGTGCTAAATTACAGCTTGCAAGATTATCCAGACAAACTTACAAACAAAGTAATAAACATTTCAAGTTAAATAAAAACTTTTAATAAGCTGACGCTAGAAGATGTGATAGAATTACAAAGATTTTGCTGTTTTCGCATAAAAGAAGTAATTACTATTTTCAGTGTTTTTTGTAAGTACTCCTCATTAAAAGTCAAATCGTCGTTTATAGGGAATGGAATACACCTAATATTTTAGAAAACCTATATTTGCCATCTGTTCTAATGTTAGTAGATCTATAAAGAAATAGACGAAGTCAAAAAAGTTCATATTCATATTTATTCCTTTTGTCAACCCCTTTTTTTCTTGTTAGGTTTCTATTTACGAGCTTTATTGATATCAATAAAATAGTTTGGGATTTTTTATTTCACTGTAATAATACTGAACTGATATCGTTATTGAAATGCCCAGACACACAAGCTCATAACACTTTGACTAATAAAAACTTATTAAGTCTCGTGAAAAACAAGACCATAATTATACAAGCCTGCAAACTAAATTTTTATTTTTTTATATATACGTTCTAACTCGTTAATTAACATACTTTCAAAGGCTATGATAATAGACGCGCTGATTGGCATATTAATTAGTTAAATAATACAATTTTGCATAGAACTTTATTAATGTAGCCAAGATAAATTTAACGTCAATTAAGGCGTCTTTTGGCACAGCGTTAACACATATATGGGCTTAGAACAATTAAAATAACTTTATCAGCACTATAATAGCAGCAGCTATAATTCTGTAAATAGTTTGTTATTGAATACAGTATAATATATACATTTATGAATACGATGTTTCAGCAATACGATGATCACTGTACGTAGATAATACAGAATTTTAAATGTTACCCAAGCGATTGTTGACACATTACACGCTCTGCGATTGCAATGATTTAATAATACAAAGTTATTGCTCTTCACATTCCCTTTGTGACTGGCTTTGTCATACAATAGAGCTGGTGCTCGTTGTAATAAATCCTCCTAAGACGTATGATATCAAAGTAACAGACACGTGGTAGGATATTTTGATGTATAAAATAATTTATGTTGTAACTTGTAGGTGAATTTAAAGGAATTAAAAATATTTTGACAGAATGAAGACAAACAGTATTGTACATTGGTCACTACACAGGACTTCATTCAAAGCGGCTACTTGGCTTCTTAGTTACTGTATTGCGAACGAAGTAGAAATATGAATTATGAGTTAAAATTTATCTTTTTGGACTGGATGTGTGTGCATTGTCTCGGTATTATCCAGGGCAATGACGTCACAGGCATCCTATTGTCGGGATATGTGCATGTAATGTTATTATATGGTTAAACAACAACAGGTGCGGTCATTAGTTGTATGGCTGACCACTAGTGGCAAATTTCTTGAGAATTTTTAAGGGCGCATTCTGACCCGTCTGTTATCATTAGAAAGCAGTCATTGAACCATATGCCGTACCCGGAGGCTTTCGGGTGGCATATAAACTTCCAACACTTTAATTGGCCATGTACTTCTCCATCAATTCGCACTGGAGTATTGGGTTTAGATCTACTCAGATACGAGTATGATATCTTAAGCGGGCTACTAAATTATTAAAGTCTCATCTATTGAAAGTCTTTTGTAATACTGTGTGTACGAAATTAAGACACACTTGCATATGTTCCTGTTCCTTATTATTCTTTGTCTATTCACACTAGTTTTGTTAAAACAGATCAATCAAGATTGTAGACTTGAGGAGGTTTTTAGAATCTGTTGAAGAATTACAATCTCCAGCCCATGATACCATCAGACCTTCATTATCGAGTTAAACGTATGATAATATTGTATTAACTCGGAATAAAACTTCAATATTCTAAAGTTTCATAAAAAATCGTTCAAAAGAATTTAATATAACTTTCATAATATTTGCGACAAATGCCTAGAGTTAAACCAAATTTTAAATCTTTAAAATACTATGTTGATTCTATAAAATAGCTTAACAAATACAGAACACAGAGAATTATTTGAACCGTTGAAATGAAAACTGCACACGTGAACACACATTTGATTGGAAAACAATAACTGGTCCAAATTCAATTATTGAGTAGCGAACAACTAACGGCAATATAACCAAAAAAGTTGAATCAACTTCGAAAATAAAAACAAGAAATTTATGAAACGTACAAAATAATTGATTACTAAATGAAAAACAGAACTTGTTACCTATTATTATATTATCATTACATTGACTACACTATTCGCTACCTACCGAAATGTTAAAGTTCAGTATTAAGCCCGATATCATCAATACTTAGTAATTTAAACACCTAGTTTAATAATATAATATAATTTTAATAAAACTTAAAGTTTGATAAAAATATAAGCAATTGCAAGTATATTATTTATATAACTGCAACAGAGTACTTATAATTATAACTATCTTTTATGAAGATGCTCTCTCACCGGGAGCATTCGCGTGTAATGTAGTATTAGATTCGAGCATTACAGTGTATTAGATAAATAGCGCGCACCTTGTAAAGATACACAACGAGTTTACATCAGTGAAGGAGGAGAACCAAGCATTAGATGCGCACCTTGTAATGATACAATCTGTAATATTTTGATACAACTTGTAACATCAATGCATAATAACACACTATATTATAATACCAATATCGTTTCTTTTGTTTTTTTACGTAAAAACAATGTCTTATTAATATTGCCGCACTCAGCACAATGACCGCTTCGTTTGTCTTTACGGAACCTACTAAAACAGAATGCATGTAAATTCTAATCATTACTAAATGTTACATCACGCGAATGCTTGTCAGTTAAGTACGTAGTATTGTAATGTAATGCTCTACTTCGAATCTATAATATTACATTACACGCGAATGCTCCCGGTGAGGGAGCACCTTTATATAAAACCAATCTAGTAACAGTTAGATCAGCAATAAACTATGATTAGATTGCAATTAAGAGATACATTTACTTAATGGACAACTTATCGGCCATCAATTTTCATTCAGCGCTACAGCGCTTTGCAAACATTTAGTATAGGCTAGCTTTGCAGCAGAATCTTTGTGCCTCGTTTGAATTGATGAAAGAGTAATCATAAAGTGGTTTATTAGCGGTACATGAACCCAGGGGGTCCTTCAAAACTAACATTTCTATCTAAAATCATGGTAAAATAATCACTTGAGTTAAAGTCATCTAATGCGCAGTGTATTCTTACAATTTTGACAATTCTTACTTGGTTCGAATTCTTAGCTATTGATTAAAAATAGTTGCTTAAGTCATTACTTAAACTGAATTAATTTCTTTAACTTGACTATAAATACAACTGGAAGAACAAAATATACCAGGAGCTACTTCACAGCACTGTTTCTGTATGGATTGGTAAAATAAAATGGCACTTCCTGAGTACTTCGATTTGGCTTAACCATTTCTTTATTACCATAATATATCACCAAAGTTTAAACTGCGCTGAGGAAATGTTACCTTCATCTAAGGAATTTTTCATTCGAATCGTGTTAAAAAGTAGCGGATGAGGATTGAAAAGCCAAATGAGGGTGAATGAACGGAAAACTTAATAAAAGTTGATCATAAACTCGCTCATTTCTTTGTATTGTAAAATCAGTGCTATATGCAGGATTCGTTTCCGAGTTCCGAGCGTCTTGACGGCAGCATACTAAATTGAAATAACTTTATGAATTCTCGTGCTTTCTCTGTATGGTTATTACACTACTAGATGTTACCCCCCGCCACGCCCGCGTGTGAAATGAGAACAGCTATAAAAAGGTTGTTAGAGCAGCATTAAAAAGGTTCTGTCATTGGTTGCTAGGCAACGCTTTGTTGTTGAACACTTGTTTTATTTAGCTGAAATATAGATCGTAATGGATCTTCTGCAACGAGATGTATTTTCGCGGTGAAACGTAGCCTTTGGTACTTTTCATCCTCCCTAATATTTCCACACCAAAAATCATACCATGAGGACGCTGCACTGTGAAAGAAAGACAAACAAAGAAAGAAACACATTTATTATATTTTATTGCACCATGTTCTCACTGCATTCCCTTACATCCTTTGTTCTTTACGCCTTTTTCTAGTAAAATTGCACAGGTTTCATTTCAAGCGAACAAAACACTGGCAGGTGGCTGTCATAAGTGTCATTGCCACAATGTGGTACGTGTTATAATATCGTTTGTACAATTGTTTTATTACTAAGTTTATTTTTGAAGTGAAACTTCTATATCTTAGTGGTAAAGACAAGGTGAAGAAATAAACATCGTTTCTGTGAAAGATTTTATTATGACACCTCTGCAAAGAAACTGTAAAACAAAATCAAATTCAAATATGCTTAAAAAATCAAAGTTATTATTAGTCTACTATGCAACAATCTGTCATTAAAATTTTGATTGTATATACTTTAAATATCGTAAAATTCTTGCAACTAACCATCGTAGAGTCAACTTACACTGACAATACGCGGTTTTTGGGCGAAACAGATGTTGATGGTGAAAGATATGATATTTTTATTTAATGTAGTGGCTTGTTTCCTTTTTGGGGGGGGAAGGAGGTACCACTGATATCTTAAATTTTACAGCATCGTACTTTTAAATAGTGGATTGTTGTAAAGTAAACGAGTAGATTGTTGTAACGAGGTAACGGCTGATAACTATATATATGGAGCAGGAGAACCTCTTATTATTGGCTTTTCATAACTTTAATCGAAACACGTAAACGCTATGCCGGCGAACACCTCTATGTATGCATAAATCTTGATGGCTTAAAGTGGGTGCAAATCCATCGACTTCTAATAGAAAGTACCTATTGCCATACCAATATCCTAGAACCTTGAACCCTTGGACTCAAAAATGAAGACCAAATCTCAAATTATTACATTTGACCAAGTAATACATTAACCGTATTTGAAAGTTACAACGAAATTTAATTACGTCCATCCGATCCGATAAGTTTAAAGGACACCAGATAAAAGGAAACCCTATTGACATTAAAAAGCTATAGATAAATAAATTTGAAAAGCTTTTACTCTGAATAAAGTCAGAGGTTTTACCATCGAACTCAAAATTGGCTTAGGATTTTTGGTTATATGGTTTGATATAACGCATATTGCAGAGGCGAGCTATAATTTTCTATCAAAATATTAAATCTAGGTTTCTTTACATATAATTTGCACAATTTACAATTTAATATAGTACTGATAGTAAGGTAAATAAAGTAGGTACATCAATCTCTGGTTCCGAGCAATTAGAGCGTTGCTGAATACATTAATATTATAATATTAAGTTTTATATCGGAGCGGCTTAGAGTGGAGAATTTAATAAATAATCGAAAGTTGAAAGAGAAGCCAATAAAGTTAGTTAATAAAGCTTTGGAGAAATTTAAAATTATATTTTTATATCTAAACTAGTTCATGCCTACAAGTTTTTTCAAGGGATTATTATTTTCATACATTTCACCAATTTACACTTTTAGGGAATGAAATTTAAAAAATAATTTTGATCCCACCTCAAGCCATTTAAGAAATCCCTTTAAAATTTTATGTTTCAAGACGGTTCAGGTAGTGCGAGTCACCTTCTCAGATTTGTTAAGGAGATATTCAAAAATATTAGGAATGATCAATGTGCTAATTACAACATTACATTACAATCGAATAAGTTTATACAAATATAATCGCACTTATATACCAATACATAATTACAAGAGATTGTACATATTATACGAGAAATTAATCAATAATAAAAACCTATGATAGATATATATTTTTATGTTGATTCCCTACAACTATCCGAATAGACAATGAGAGGTGACATAGTGATATTTGTTACAGGAGAATCAGTGCATGCGGATCAAGATCCTTGGTGATTGCTACTACTGCGTGTCGGGTCTACCAGTGTCCCGGCCCAACCACGCTTACAACTGCGTCAACATGGGCCTGCAAATGATTGACGCCATACGGTAGTTATTGCCTCGCTATCACTATCAACGTTGATTCTATTCATGAATAATGAACATGAATAAGATATTGAACTAATTAATTGATTGTCAATCAAATCATAAATTAATAAATTACATATAGTATGTAATAGTAGTAATAAATTACATATTACATGAGTATGTATAAATTACTCTAATAAATTCATCGATTCATTGTAATTGGTTAGTATTATACGTTCTCGGTTATTGACTTAAATTATAAACAAATTTTAAGACTGAACATTAGTAAAATTATCTATTGATCTATCTATCAGCCTTTAAAGGTCCACTGCATGCCACTGCAGGACATAAGCCTCCCGTAATTTGCGCTAATTAGACCGCTCTAAGCCTTCTGAATTCAGCGAATACCCGCTGTTTTCTTCAGGTCGTCAGTCCATCTGGTTGCGGGGCGACCTACACTCCTTTTTCCGAGACGTGGACGCCATTCAAGGAC